>VZTN01022719.1:0-42860 GCA_013400515.1 Erpornis zantholeuca | reverse complement strand
TGAGATCATTGATTCTAGAAAGTAAAAATGAAATACTTTGTTTCAGTTAGTAAAATACTTTACTTCAATTACTCACAGATCCTTAATAGTACTAACAGTCTCACTGCAGTGCTAACAGATCATATGTGTTCTATGGCAGAAATGTGCTACAAATATCTTCCAAGAAAACATGAAAATAAAGATCTTGCTACATAGCAAGACACCTATAATCTAAATCATTGCAGCCAAGTTTCACTCAGACACAGTTTTCGCACTTCTTCCTCTCACATAGGTTTCCATTCTTAAAATGTAAAGGAAACTAGCATTCAGGGACTTGACAATAAATGCAGTGAAAAAAAAAAACATATTCCTCCTTTTCAACTGTTTAAAATGCAGGCATGGTATGTGATGGCTCATTTGTGCCCACGGATTTGAAAGGGACACAGGAAGAAATCTGAAATAATCCGTGGTCCTGTGGGTATAAAGTAATCCCTCCCGCAGGCACTGGTGTGGAATTGGTGAGGCTGTTGGCACCCTTGGGGATGCATGCTGTGCATCAGTGTCACATGTGGAATGGTCAGTGCAAGGATCTAGTGGCAATAGGGAGCAGGGAGATGGGAATGTGCCATTGTGTGCGTTTATTCCCTGAGCACCTAGGTGCTCTGCACATCAGCAATCTGCTTTTCACATCTGGAGATGAATTACTTTGTAACTGAAAAATAAATGTTTGCTTCTGCATGATAAGTACTTAATATATTATCTACTCAGTGCTTAGAGCCTGCCAGACTGCAAGTATCTGTAAATGGGGTTTAATTGAAGCTGCATGTTTACACAAGGAGACCATTTTTTTGTTATACAGACATTCTGGTCAATTCTATGGCTTGACATTTTATCTAGTGAGAAGAAGTTGTTCCAGCTTGTTACCTCCAGCTGGTATTTGGTTTTATGAAGTACTTCTTATTGTCTGGAAGAGTTTTCCTGCATCTCTTGGCATGGGTTATAAAACCTGGTCCATTCTATTCTTTATTTGTCCAGGAGAAGGGTAGCTAAGAAATTTGCAGAGTTTTGGGTGATGGGAAGATATATAGGTCACTGAAGGTGAAATTAAAATGAAATGCTTCTGTATTTTAAAGAAGAATGTGAAACTGGAAATTTGCATTCCTCTATAGACACCTCAGAGTTGTCTTAACTTTTACTGAATAGCACTTTGTGTTCTTTTAGAGCAGGGAGACACTTCACTGCTCTCAGCATGTCAGCTAACCGAGTGCTAGGGAGCAGAGTGTCATGGCAGAGAGTGGGAGCTTCAGACGAGGTCTGCTAGAGAAGCTCTCCCTCTGAGTCATGAGGTGCAGAAAGGAGCCCTTGCTTTCTAAACTCCTTCTCAGGGAGGAGCCTGGGATCCAATCTTAACCTCAGACTGTCAACAATTCAAGTCTAAGAAATTATAGGGTGTGATTGAACCTTTGTACAACTTCAGGATAAATGATGGCAGATATATGCCTATAAAAATGAATGATTTGTTATGGTAAATGATTAGACAAAGAGATCTTTATCAGAATTATTTACTACACAGTACAGAAGCTAATACTAGTAAAGTATGATAGGATAGTGCACATTATCAAAGCCATTATATTAAAGCAATTGGAATAGACCTGTCTAAAAGAACCAATTATTAAAGGAGAGATTAATGTAGCTCACCCATGCCAACATCTGGGGTCATATCTCTGCTACTCAGCCTTGATGAGAACTTTCAAGGGGCATCCTCACCCAAAGGAGGAATCTTCATGCACACTCCAAGAAGGGATGTGTTAGAAGAACTTAACCATATGAAAATGGACTGGACTTTTATAGTGTAAAGTGATTGACTGCCACTCATACATCTCTAGGTCAGATTAGCAGCTTATCTGCCAAACCTTTGCCTATCAGGATGGTTGTTTGGGGTGGATGTGTCAGACTTGTTTTAGCAGAATTCAGCACCAAACCAGCATGATGCCCCTTCTCTGTTCACTTCTGATAGCCTTGTAAATAGGGCATGATCCAACTTGCTTGCCCACAGTCCAGGGCAGAGCATCCTGCTACACATACCTGACAATAAGGATCCTCTCATAAATTAGCATTATTGCTGAAATGTTCCTAGTACTGGCCTTCATTTACATTCATTTGAATTTAGTAAAAACTTTAGTTTAAAAAGGAGTAGAGGTATCAAAAAATGTATAACTTACGGAAATCAATTGGTTGTTCATGTTTGGATATCCTACCTGTTTGTAGTGTTTCAGTGGACATGAGCACAGTACTGTGCAAATCAAAATCTGATGCTCAGTTATATCATAACCCCCTACTGTGTACAGTCCAAGAGTTTTAGATGTAGACCTCCTTATCTTCTGACTCTACGTCAGGAAGTGAAAGAATCTCTCTGGACTGTTTCAAGCAAGTGGCTGCAAGGTTTGATGCTAGGAGTTATAATAGAGCAGCAGTTTTGCATTCATACTAAAACTACTTCTCCAAGGGATATTCTGCATTTCATGTAGTGATCCTTCATTTCTCTCAACTGTTAGTTTAATTCAGCTCCAGGTTCACCAGATTACTTTTCTTTCAAACTGCTCTTACAGCTGTTCAAAAGCAAAAAGGGAATACAAGAACAATGAACAATTCTAAGTATTTATACTACAATAATATCTCCCAAAAAAACATACTACATGTAAATTGCACATTCCTTGTGCAATTTCTTCACACGAATTGAAAATTCCTGATCCAGTCTCAGTCATTAGCTCAGAACCATGAGCTCTGAATCTTTTTCAAACAAATTTCTATACTTAGAAAGGTAACTATTTTCTTATTAAAAGCAGCTGATAGTACTTATGAATAGGAAGAAAACAAAAAGAAAAATGTAACTATGGACGCTTATGCGGAAGGGAAAATTCAGTAGGACTGAGACTGTTGTTTGCATGAAGTCATACAACCTATATACCTGACCAAAACTGTGTGTAGGAGTGCAATTGTTTGTGCAGCAGGTAGGGGCAGAAATGGAAACACACAGGTCACCTATCTCAGCTGTGACATGGTAGCACAGACCATCTGAAGTGGAGAGGAACTTTGAGGGATTGTTCAAGCAAGTGAGCAAGTCTTTTTTTGACCCACTAATACTCTATAAAAGGTTTCAATATACCAGCTGAAATGACATTAACAAAAAATACCCCATGCTATTTGTTAATTCTGAGTAAGAACCCAGTGCTGATCATTACTGCCAAAAAGTGGTGTCTTTTTTATCAAGAATAAATGTCAGTCGCTACTCTTAGAGCCTAGCTATTTGTTCTCAATAGTCAAGTTATTTGGAAGCCATAGTTCTGTTCTAGTACTCTGTTTATAGCTGAAGTAGGAGGAAGAATATTCTCGTCATCTTGAGAAATAATTTTTATCTTTCTTTCCATTTTTCATTTGGCACTTGGTGTGGAATGTCAAATGACTCAAATTTCTTACTAGATAGACCATGAGACTCAAGCACAAAGTGGTTTGCTTATACACATCATATATACGATACTGGAGAGATACATCATACTGTCCTCCTGTCAGGACAGATCTGATGTGTCAGAATCCCTTTCAGGAGTTTTGGTTTACCTGCCCTGGAAATAGTGAAGTGAATATTGTATGAAGACTGTTATGGGTGTGACAAGCTATTTACTTGTCCCCACAAGATACTGCAAAGCACAAGCAATACCTCTCTTCAAAGAAGATGAAAGTTTAACACCCCTCTTAATCACCAACTTAGTGCATTATTGATACTAGAAGGTTTCTGTGTCTTTCTGTCTTCATATTCAATTGTGTATTTATCACAGAAATTCTGGGATGAGCTTGTGTGGCCTGAATTCTGTTAAACTGGATAACTGGACTGTTTTTTCTGGACTTAATGTTTGAGTCAGACTTAAAAATGGGATCAATCCTATTAAGGACAGAAATAGTTATGTTCTTTTGCATATTTTCCAGATAATTAATTTTTCAGATTCTTTCATTATGACAGTTAAGCACATTGTGAATAACTGCATGAAGCAACAAGAGGCTCTGAGCATGAAACCAGATAGATAGCAGTTGTAAGTGATATTCTTTCTGGTAAAGCGTTTTCTTGCTTTGCTATGTGCTGTTGCCCATCTTCTCTATCTGCTCTGGATTGATATCAGTAAACATGCTTACAGTAACAAGTGGATACTGAAACTTCTGTAGTTTCCCATGGAGATCTTATGGAGAGAGACAACATTTCTCTAGGTATATATACTAAGTATATAGTACAACAAAGATGCTTGTTTCCCTTGGCAGATCTTAACAAAAGGCAATTGTTGGTTTGAGATTCACCAAAGGGTTTTGTTCTTGATCAACAGAGCTGTAGTGGTAAGTTCACTTAATGCTTCATCACATTCACAAGCAGCTTTGCAGCCTGAGAACTTTTGGACACATTTTATCTCATTATAACTAGTAAATGTTGGTAAAACTTAATCTGTGCTTATATACCACAGTTGTCCTCATTCAAAAGTAAAAAAGAAACTAAGAGCATAAAATTGTTGCAACTACCTAAATTATGCTAGTAGTTAGGATGAAGAAGTGCTCTACACTTCACTAGGAATTCGGGTCATAAAAGTTGTCCTCATGGCAGCATCTGCATGTGTAGGAGGAATTGCTATTCCTGCAGTTGTTCTAATCTGTTTTCAGATAAAAACCACAAATGTTGTCACATGGGAAGACTTAACCTCCATCATTAGAAAAGCTGCTGTTTAGAATCTAGACACTGAAGAAACTCCTTGTAAAAATGAGATACCCCTAGTTTGTGCTCCTCTCTCATGCCTCGGGCAATCTTTGTCTCTGGCAGCTAAACCACCTGGAATATGTATAAGCATATACCAAATCAGGGGAAGGAAGGGAAGAAACAGCCCATAAAGCCTCTTTTTCACTCTCTAAGGTCTGCTATGCAGTCCTCTTGACAGACACTATGATTTAACCAGTCTGGCACCTGGTGATAAGAGGGGAGAGTTTCATTTTGTATACTGTAGTAATAATTACAGTTAATATAATTTTCCCAGAGGTCCTCAGCTGATGTCAGTTCTTCCCATACTGCTGCAAGTTACTGGAAGCTGATATATGTTCAAGATGACCAAGACAGCTGAAAGGTCATAGCAGCATTGCAATATGATCCTTTTCATGCTGCTGCTGTCAAATGTGGCCAAGCTTAAAGCTTCAAGGGTATGATCTGCCTTTTTAGTACATGTGCAGTACTTGTTCTTAATCCCCCACTACATGTAAATACTGTTTTTTCCTCAAAGATTGAGGGGCTCACCTACAGAATTTTTATTCATTTGGGTTTGGTTTTTTTTATTCTGGAAATATCTGTACCATCAAGCAGTGTCTTTTGGGAAGAGCTATCTCGAAGCTGTAGTTCACACTGATGCTCAGATGCTCTTCTTTTGTAAGCTGATGTCTTATTCTTGCACACACATCAGCCTCAGTTGCAATTCTGAATGGGTTCTAACTGCTGTATCTAGAGAAAGGACATTTATCGAGTAAATTGAGCCCATGTTTACCATATCAAACCGAATCCTAGCTCTGACTCTAATCACTGAATTATGTTCATGACATTCTCAATTTCCTCTTTACCACCTCATTTCTTCTAGTTCTTTTTCCATCAAATATACTTCTTCCATTTTTAGTTTTTTAAGACACACGTGATCTTTTTAATAACTATATTTTTAATGTAATACCAGAGGTGTTACACACACTTGTTTGCAAGGTAGAATACACTTTGCACTGGTGACATAAATTGAGCTCCCTTGAGTCACAGGATCTCAAAATGCTGCAATATTCCAACCCTCAATATCTTTTCCAGGAAGACTTTTTTAAAAGTCTTTAAAAATAAATATATTTTTCATATATTTAAAATAATATGCAAATTAGCTTTTAAAGGAAAAATGGCCAGTGTCACCAGTGGTCTTTAGTAGTCTCTTATTATAAAAAACCCCAAACATGTACTGGATAGCTGGAAAAACTGCAGAAGATTTGAATTACTGGATAAGATCATTTAAGGTCTCTTAATGGAAACAGAAGTGATGTTTGTCAGATGGATGGATGTCAGAACTTAGGTCTGAAATCTTAGAGAATTAAAGAACTGCTGTCAGGAGGATCCAAGAATGAATGGGACTTGCCAGTAGCAACCTCCGGGGAACTATTTTACACTTGATCCTAGTCATTCACAGGTGCAGAACAGACTGCAGAACAATCAAGTGGACAAAAGACAAGATTTATTGATCTGTTTTTCTGGTCTTATTGAAGTGAATTTTAAAGTCACCCAGTTATTAATCCCTTTAAATTAACTAGTAGGGAACCTGCTGATAGTTGGACTTTCAGACAGAGATGACAGCATAAGAGCAGTTCTTTAGCCTTTGAGGAGACACTTGTATTCGGTTGCCTGGATAAATTCATGGATTAATCTCTTGTTCAGATTCCTGTTTCAGTGGTGTCTAGGAAGGCAACTGGCAGTTCAGCAACACTGACTAGTGTCAGTGATGTAGAACATTGGACTGCAATGCTGCAATGCTATTAATTGTCTAGAGTTCTGTGGAATGAGTACAATAAATATATCCATATGAAACTAATCTAGTCTTAGATTCTTCAAGAATTGTCAGAGGTACATTATGGGTCCTATAATTTAGGCACAGTTGGTTTTTCAGCCTGAAGAGACTCTGGTGTGAAGTGTGAATTGTCCCTTCAGCAAGAGATGAAAAAACCTTGGGAGTATAACTTCAGAAGACATTAAAATCACATATGAGTTACAGTGCCAGCAGACTTCAGAGTTATTTCGGTTCATCAAAGGCAAATTTATTTAACTGCAGTATGAAGGCAGAGTTCAAGCAATGTATTTCCCTTAAGGGTTGGAGACCTGCTAACTTAAGGTAAGGCTTTAATGGTATATGTATAATGCAAAACAGTTATAAGGTAAAAGTTGCATATCTATAATTTTCAGTCTATTCAAGTGACACAGTTTGAGCAGAGACAAAACATATATGGACAAGCTAAGTCTGCTTTGGTCAATAACTGATTGGCACTAATCCACACTGATCCAAAATGTCATGAACACAAGTCCTTGTAAGCTATTTATAGATTACTTTCTGAGCTTATGCTGTCCAATGCATTAAGCGAACACAAAACCTCCAGAACGTTCCCTTGTCCTGCTCCAGTCACCTTAATGGTGTCTTTTACTGGTACATTTTGATGAGATCCCTATAAACTCTCTTAAAGGGAGTGTGCAGTGGGTGCACTTGCACTCTGCTTTTCCTTTTTATTTCTGCTGTCAGAAATCTGAGAAAAAAAAGGAAAGCAGATAAGCATTCTACCTAACTCTTCCATCTTGTTCAGTGGTGGGGCTATTGAAGTCATGTGTTCCCATGCTGTTTGTTGCAAACCACTAACTGAGAAGCACTGACACTTGTGCCATCAATGATGCCATCTCGTACTTACAGCAGTAAGTAAGTTCTTTTCTGGAGAACTCAGCAGTTCTCCAGAAAAGTGGCTTATACCTCGGGGAACAGATGGATAGGAAATATTCATGGCCAGAGAGAAGAAATCAATATTTATCTCTACAGCTTCTATACATGCAGGCACTGTCCCTTTATGCAATGGGCACTAATCTCAAGCATTCATTTTCCTAGTGGCTGTGGCATCCAGCAAGGTGAGCTTGAATGGACATGCCATTTGGTGCTGCCTCCCACACAACCCAAGGGCCAGCCCTGTTTTCCTGCAGGCAGTTCTGGTCTGCTGCCCTGGCCAGCTGTATCCCATACAGTGCTCTTGCTGCTGACAGACCCAGGGAAGCTGCTGCCATGATGACCTGCTCTGGGATGAAATTTCTTCTCCATCTGGAGCCTGCACATTGATGAGCCTGCTGCTGATGTTTGTTACTGCTTATTGCCACCCTACATTTCCAACAGGACTCTCCTCTTTCAGTGACTTGCCAGCTTCCTTCTGAAGTGGTGTAGAGAGCTTTGTAGTGCAGAGACACCCAGGTGGGTTGCAGTGGTCCCTCAGCTAACCTCTGCCAAAACAAGACAAAGGCATGAGAGATGTAATTATTTTTCTGCCCAGAAAAGTACTAAGGCCAGAATCACCTCTGCAGGCTCATGAGGAAAGGCTGCCTTGTAAGCAGTCTTCCATCTGCCCCACACCCACATTTCCCACCTTGCTTTGCTCACAGCCTTCGCTTACTTTGTCCTTCCACAAGTAATTATGACTAAGGTTGTCTTCCTTCACTCACCTTTCTCTTTTCTCACGGACTAAAGGCTTTTTTTTCCTATGCTCTGCAGTCTCCTCTAATATCGTTCCTTGAGCAGTGCTGTGTATAGACATAGGGGCAGTCTCAATATCTGTTTGTCATTAAAACACTAAATACCAATCTCTCTGGGTAGCATTATGTGTTGAGAGACTAAATTTGTGAACCTTATTTTCCGTCATGGATGGGATGTTATTTTTACCTTGCACTCCAATTGCTGCATACTTCACTGCAGTGAATTTTTCCAAATCTAATTAGATGTTGGAATGGAAAAGCCTTCGTAACTTTTCTGAGGAAATGATTTAGTATCTCCCTCCTGTTTCTGGCCAGTAAGTCACTGAAGGATGTTTTGCAAAGAGAAGATGTAGTAGACAGTCTGTGCATCACAGCATCTTTCACTAAAAGACATAGGATTTAAGATACACTGTAGCATTGTTTTGGGTTAGATTATTTTATTTTTCTGACAGAAAAAAATAAATGCATTCCTAGACCCTAATTCTAGCCCTGGACTTTCCAAAGCTGTGTAGAAGTGCTGAGTGCTCTGAGTGCCCACTTCCATCAGACACTGGTTTCCTGTCAAAGCTGCCTTGAAAATTCAGCATGTTCAGTCTGTCTGTGCTGAATAAATTAGCCCAAAGTGCCTTCCTTTTCCCTGGAGGTGAGATCAGACCAAAAAGAGTTTCTAAACAAGCTGCTGTCACTTATTGCTACAATAGTACTCTGGAACAGATGACAACAAGGTGCTTCTGAGAGAGTTGCTTTTTATTTGGAAAAATTTGGAGACAGATAAATATATCCAAATTTCTTGGAGTGCTTTTTGATCTGTTTGACTTCAGGCATGTGATTTAATTACAATCGTCACTGAAATATGTTGTGGAGTCATGGTATTCAAAAGACTGCCTTTCCAAAGGAGCAGTGCCTTCCTGATTTGTTGTGTAGAAAAATGAAATGTCCCCTTACTTGTGGGAGATCATTGATTTTTCAGTGAGGAAACTTAAAGTGACTGTAGTTCATCTGAGGTCACATTGTGAGAAATACTGATAATGACGGGGAAGAAAAATCTTTGAACAAGGAGTGTTGGATAATGGTTTCACATGTGCTTAAATGAACTCTTGCTTCTGTACCTGCTGACACAAGGCTTCCCACTCTCAAGTGTGAGAAGCAACTATGCTGTATGACAATCACTAAGTGGCTAGTTAAGCACCTTCTCCATGCTTTCTTTTCTCTTCAACCTCCTATGTTGTTGAAGCAGGCATTGAGAAAGGAGGAAACATGCATGAATAAGTAAATGGCCTCCCAAACCAAGGCTTTGTGCACATTTGCTGAGTGTAAATGTAGCCGGGACCACTACAAGTGTCCTGCAGGTACGTTATTTATTTGCATTTAAGGTACATTATTTATTTGCACTGTTTGGCTTTCCTGCCTCTCAGAATCTGCAGAGCTGGTTGAAATCCCGTTTTTCTTGCACTTCTTATTTAAGCAAGGAAATAATATGATATTTTGTTTCACCCAGCAATGGAGGGATTTCCCTGCCCTGAGGTATATTTGCTAGACAGTTACTAGCAAATATAGTAACTGCTAGACAGTTACTTGCATGTAGTGATTAGATAAACAACTGTATTATCCTGCTTTGATACTTGATTGGTTCCTGGATAAACCTACTCTCTCTTTGGGCAGAACCTACCAGCAAAACTTTGGCAGGTACTGAGCCCCATTTTTCTCTTCATTGAAGTGTGCAGTTGCACCCATGCACACCCAAACATGCCCAAGATTCTATCGTGGTAGGATTCAGGGACCAGTTGCTGGCTCTTAGGATATCCTAAGGATATCCTGCAGGATCAAGCAGAATGAAGGTAAGGCAAGAAAATTTAAGTTTAGGTATGCCCTTTTTAAGTACCAAGGAGAATAATATAATGTTCAGTGAAATTAATTCTGCGAAGCTTTAGGGAAACAGCATGAAACAAAACTCTTTTAAAAGACAGACTTCTTTGATCAGAGCACGGAAGCAGAATGATGGCTGGGCATCCAGCATATTACCTGAGAATAAAATTAAATATGTTCATCAGGATAAGATTTTATTATTGTTCAAAGATACTTGACATTTGAAAAAACCCAAACCAATCCAACCAAAAGCATGTCTTTGTTGAATCAAGGTTGACCTTGATACTGTTCTTGCCTCCTCCTGGGAAGGAAAATCTATGAAATTATTTTCATCAATTTGCTGAAGAAAATAGAGGTACTCTTTGGAATACCTGACTCTATTGAGATAATCTTCAAAACAGTAGATGGTGTGGGAAATCATTATCCTGGATGTCATGGTCATATCTGTCGATCCTGTTGAGACCATTCATGGGTTTCTTCTGTTCAGGAAGCTTAAATGATCACTAAATACATCTTCTCACCTTCTGCCTCTGACCTCTGCCACACAACAACCAAACTCTAGTGAGAAGACCCAATGGAAGTTTGACTGAATCTTTTGAGCTACTTTCATTTAACCATGGAGTATGTGTTTGTTTTAGGATGAATAGCTTTTTTGTTGAAAACAAGTTTTCACTTGCAACTGTTTCTTTCAAGTATAGAGAGTTGACTCTAGATTTGCTCTTCTGAGTAGTAGTACTTGAAAAGCTACTGAGGCCTTTTTTCTTTCTTTTTCATTTTTATTCTCTGTGCTTAGAGACCAAAGTAAATTGACATAAATTTCTTTACTGATTTTTTTGTTCAGAGACCATTTGCAGCTGAATACTGCTCTTTCATTTTTGTACAATTATAGATGTTTTCAAGAACTAGCAAAGTCTGTAAAACTTTCTTCTCACACATTATTCTTCCCCAAGACCTCGGCATATGCACACACATATATGATCCAAATTCTGATGGCCTTCAAACTAAACTGGGCTTTCAGATCATTTTAGTGAAGTGGACATTTTCATAAACATACTTGGACCTGGCTTTAATCCAGATGCTAACACATCGTTAACATTAACATGGGATAAGAAAAATTGTCATTTCAAAATATTTATGCATTCATGCCATAAAATATATTAGTAGGCTTGGAGGAATTTTAAAACCTGTACAGAAAGTGTCAAGCCTTCACTGTGTTCTTAGGCCACTGAATTTTGAGTTCTATACTTAAGAGTAATCAGTCTCAGCAATTTGTGTTAACCACTTGGATGTTTAGAATTATTCTATTTTTTTTCCTTTTTCAAGAATAGCAACTTTCAATAACTACTGAGACACAGCTTAAGGAGTGAAGGGAATATAGTAATTTCCTTAGATATATCATACAATTTGTGATGAGTCCTATTTATTCTTCAAATTTGCTTTAAGTTAGTAAGCAGTGTTTTAATGTATGGTATAGGGCTTATAAGAAAAGCAGATTTATTTCTTCAGTGGGTGGCCCAAGCAGGAGAAGTCTGCTTCTAGTACCTTATTTTTTTACTTACTAGGTCAGTTTAAGGGTCCTGTGGTGATAGTTCCTCTTGCATTAGCACCTGACTTGCAAATAATCTGGCTGCCCATTTCCACAGGGAGCCAGGGCTGAGAGCTCCAAGAGCAGGAGACCATTTCTTTCTCAGCCATGGCAGGGCTTGGCTTTCATTTGACTCTGAGAAGATGCATTTTTCAGCAGAATTAGAGTTCACAGTTCTACCTGATAAAACATAAAAACAGCATTTCTCAACCTTTTAAAATTCCAAGGATGCATTGCTGAAACAATCAACAGACTGCATATCAAACATTGCTGCAGCAGCTTCCTTTTGTCAAATCCTGCAATTTTTGACTAAGATTTGGGATTTCATTTCATCTTTTATTCCTGTCTTTGTCTTGTGCGTGAATGCAGATATGCATATGATGTTGTGTTTGGGGGCTTTTACTTAGAATGTTTTCTAAACTACATTCAGATGCTTTTCTGAATCACAGAATGTGTCAAAATCCACCATTGTGAAGCCATCAGGAACACAGAACCTGTGCTTTTTGTCATTCCTTCATGCATTATTATAGCTCTACTAATATTTTTGGAAAATAACATTGTTTCTGCACTTCAGGATCCAGCTGCTCCTGGACTCTTTATTAAGGGGTCTAAATAAGAATTCACTATTAGTATTGCTAATGGCACTGCAAAAACGGTCTGTTTTTCTCCTTCAGCCTCACTTTGTACTTTTAATGTGTTCTAATCTATCCATCTAGGCCATATTCCCTTCAGTGAGGAAAATTAATGGTGAGGTTTTAATTTGTCTGCATTTCATATTCTGAAGTTGAAACGGGAATTAAAGGATATTACAGGAGGCTACACAATATAAACACTGCTGGAATAAATAGCCCCCATCATAAACACACCAAAGTCTACATGATTTTGAACCCTTACTTGGACCTTGAGGATACCCATCACCTTGTTCTCTTGCAGCCCTTCTGAAGAACAGAGGAGGTGCATTAGGAACAGCACTGCCAGCAGATCAAGAGAGGTGATCTGCCCCTCTACTCAGCACTATAAACATTACTTTAAGGCATGCTTATAGTTAGCATAAAGCTAGTTATGCTTTGTCTTTGGCATATAAAATAACTCAAAAAGGACATGTCGAATAAGATTTCTATACTATTTCTAATTTCACAGAACAGCTTTTGGCAAGACTCAAAAAAGAATTACTTCAGATGAGCATATTTTTCGTTATAAAAACGAGGCAATAAAATGACTGGGCTAAATACATTATTGTCTCTCATCAATAAGTAAAATGAAAGTAGAGAGAACATCTGTGACCACAGAAGAATTCAGATAATAGAAAATTTAACACATTTTGCTTTTGAAGACTTGTACTGCATCTAAAGAGATGGGTCTTACTCTTCCAGTTGTCCTGGCTTTACTCATTTTGTAATGCAAAATATACTGGACATTGCTTTTCTGTAGACAAAATGGTTATTATTTTATTGAATGTTAGAATAATTAACCTCTAAACTAGCTAGATTATGCATTATGTCACAAAGACTCTATTTGAAAACAAGCAGTAGAAAAGCATCAGTTATGAAATATTTCTAGTATTTCTAATATTTGCATATTAGATCCAAAAAAAAGCCTACTTAGCAAAACAAGACATAAGTAGACTCTAGTTTATCACAGCTTTGTCATCCCAGTTTTGAAAAGGACATTTTCATGGTAACCTAGTTGCTGGAAAGAAAAGGTGAGGGTATGTGTTTAAGTATATTTTGGTCATCATAAATATCATGAGGGGATTCTGAATATCTGCTTTCAATATGAGGGTACAGTGTTGTGCTTACCCAATAATTATTTTGGTTATGAATACTCCTATTACTTACTAATGTTTTGAGTCATAGATCTAGTAGCAGATTCCAAGCCACCAGATGCAAATGTGAAGTGAAAGACTGAATTTTACAGCCTTTGTGTGTCCCACTGTGCTGTGTGTTTCTTTATTCTTAGAGTAATGCTGTGATCATTCTGTTGGGAATCTCCACCAGATTATGCTAAAGATTATTTTAGCTGCCTAAATGCTTGTTCAGACAATCAATATCTGTCCTGTTGAAACTGGAGCTACAATGGAGACATTTTGCTTCATTTTAACACAGATTGTTTCACTGTTTCATTCCTTCTACTGATAAATCAAGCCAAAGTGAACTTAAAAAATATCATAATTTGAAATTACTTGAAAATTAGTTAAAACTACCAGGTTCTATCAATTCAAGTATATCAATTAAATTGATTATGAATTATATTAGATACAGTTAACAGCTAAAGTGCTGAAGCTAACTTGGTTTACGTTTGCACTGCATTAGTAGCGTAAAATAAGTTTAGCCTAACTCCGAAAGAATATTGTGGTCCACCTAATGATTTAAAAATGTAATGTACTTCTGAAAAAAATTCCCAGTCTGTTTCTCACAAAGAGCTTCTGAGTTTCTGCAGGATCAAGGAACGAGATGATCTTTAGGGGAGAGGATATTTGAGTTATGTGTGGCAGGTTTAATTTTGTTACGGAGATAGAGGTATTTTTTATATATGTATATACTCTGCAAGGATGACAGTATACAGTGTGCCATCTGCTCATTTCAACTCTTTCCATATTTATCACCAGTAGACACTGAAGTTTTTCATTTTCCTCAGTGCTCTGAGTTTCTTCTATGTTTAATTTTTTTTCCCCGAGACTTAAGAAAAAATCCCACGGACAGGACAGAGTGGTCAGCAAATCCACATACTCAAGTGAACAAAATAGATCAAGTACTGGTCACTGCTCCTACACACCTGACAAATCTGTCCAGAGGCAATGCCTGGGGATCCATATACACTTATATTAATGAAAGAGCTGCTTTGCATTGAGATAAGCCTTATAAACCTATTTTCTGTAGAGTCTTTGTAGCATGGTTGCATCCTTAACTTCTAGAACTCATACCATTTTTGATTCATTGTTTTTTCCAACTAAGAAATCTTCTTATGAACAATGTTTGGGGTTTCAAGCCTGAAATAAATGTAAAAACAATACTGTTATTCTATTTTTCTGCCTTTGTGTTTGCTGAATGTCCCAGAGATCTCTGATACAATTTTTTTTCTGTTAATCCCTTGAATTCTTCTGCACAGGCAGAACAAATCATTTGTCATCAGTTATATTTTTTTATAATGTCCTTGTTTTACTCTGCTCCTGTGTCAATACCCAAACCAGTCCCCTAAGTATGTTCAGCCATGGGTTCTTTATGCTGTCTTTATGGTGTTTCCTGGTCAAACTGTGCATATGTATTATTCTAGAGGTCTGCTACTGGACTAACCTGATCCTAAGAAGTAAAGCAGGTTTGGAGATTTTGGGGGGATTGGGTTTGGTTGGTGGATTTTTTTGGGTTTGTTTGATTGCTTGTTTTTTCAAATTTCTGGATTGATGCATATTCTCCCAGGTATCACTGCTTCAGTAATTAAGGGTTGGCCATTTCTTCACTTATGAAAAGCCTTTATTTAGGTCTGTGTCTGCATGAATACATTAACTTTCACAACAGTCAGGTTCTTAGTTCCCATTCAACTTACAGTGAATCATCCCTGGGGATGAGCTGTTGCCTGCATTTCAAGTTTGTCCTTCACAAAATGTTCATCTTGAATTAATTACTTTTTTTTATAGAAAAATAACATTTGGTATGATCAAAAAAAATTAAATAATTTCACTAGAGTTAAAAAAAAGTTACCTGTTTTCTCGTTTGCAGTCAGAGATGAAATCCTAGTAACTCTGAGTGATTGTATGACCAAGGGATTTAGCTAGAAGAGATTTTTCTGGAAATATGAATAGCTGAGAAAAGGCAGAAAGTAGCAAGCTGTGAGGGAATAATGTGCTGATATTTTGTATTAGCATTAAATGCACCTCTAAATCTCACACGCTTATATAAAGCTGTGAATCTTTCAAGGCTTATGTATCATGATTTGCATAAATTATTAAGCATCTTTGGAGAGAATACAAATACCCAGAGGTGCCAAAATCAACCTATTAAAGCACAATAATAAAGGGGATTGAAACACATAAGTTAACAAACAATTAGAGCTAAAGCATTATCAGTTTGAATGTTTATGGAAAATAAACCATCCTCTCAATTAATGTACTTCTAATTTATATGATTTTCTTGGGATTTAGTGTATGGTATTTGAGATAATTGTACTGTAGGTTGCTAAAAAAGTAGCAACAGGAGACCATGGCATGGGAAGCAATAGTGTCTGAATTAACCATAAAATGCATTGTTAACCAATCTGAGATTTTTTTCACTGTTAAAAAGTAAAGTCACATCAGCACTAGCAGTTATTATGTCTCTTTGCACAAAGGTATTCAGTGCAGTGGCACCACAATATTCTGACCACAGCTGACTGCAGTGCAGGCAGAAAACATCACAGCTGAAGAAGTAACCTATAATGAAACTAATCATTTTCTCATTAGGGAACATGACAATCAAGATTCTTACTAGCTTCATCGTCCAGGTACACCAATGACAGATTCTTCCCTGCAATTTCTCATTCTTTAAAATACTTGGATTAGTTATTGCTGCAGAGCAGTTCTGTAAATTTAAACTCTTCAACTACAAATGTTCACCTCTGGAGAAAGTAAAAATTAGCTTTGAAAGTACTGCTACATAAACTATGCACTTTCATGAACAGGGCACAATTAAAATTCAATGATTTGGATGTTAGTTGAGAGCAGAAATAAAAAGCTGCTAGTTTGAATTTTAATGGAAACTGAAAAATAAATTTAGTCAACATTGCATCTTTATATTGCTATAACTCAGGCTGGTTCCATGATAATAATTGAATATTTTACAAGATTTCCTGTTTCTAGAAGTCACCAGGGCATGTGCTGAACACAGTGATCTTCCTGGGCAGCGAAAATATTATACGTGACTCCTTTCTACCCCACACTGCCAAGAATAAGATTGGGAAAATGACCACTGTTGAATTAAAATACCAGCTCTGGTGTGGGGGATGCCTCACCCCAGGTGGGTTCTTCTTGTCTGGCAACCCCAGAGCACAGAACTGGGGACAAGAACCCAGGCATGGGGTCAAGGCTGGAGTCGCTGCATGTGCAGCTCATCGCGTTGTATCATGGCTGGAGGCACCAGGGAAAGAGAAAGGAGGCTAAGTGATGAGCATCCTGCAATTGGCTGTGGAAGGAGAAAGGAAAACACAGTCAGCTGGTAAAGGTCTCTGGTGAATTACTTCTGTCCTTCCAGGAGCTGGTACTTTGGTATCATACTGCACGAGGTTTTAAGTGTGTGCCAGCTCACATCAGCCCCTGCTGGAGCCCAAATACATTACAGAGATGGTGACCTTTATCTTCTCTTCTTGGTGTACAAACCTGACGTAGAGATGTCCTTTTGCTTTGCTTTCTGCTAAACACATGTCATTCTTCTCTCCTTGAATACTATGGATAATGTAGAATTAGCTCCATGCCACAAGATGCAAAATAGTAATAATGCAACACAGTCACTAAAAATCACTTGAAGACAGGCAATCAGCTACCAGCACCAAATCGTCCTGAATTGCAGTTTAAATTTTGTCTAAATGTCAGGAAAGATGGATTCTTTAAAAACTGAGGGGAAGCTACAGCTTTGCCATTTTTTTCAGTCTGAGTATTGCCCTGGAGCAAGTCAGGAAACAGGTTGTAATTGGAGCAAGTCAGGAAACAGGTTGTAATTGGAGCAAGTCAGGAAACGGGTTGTAATTGGAGCCACTGTTCTTCCATTACTTTATCTAAGTGCATACTGCAGAGGGCAAGGCAAGAAGAATAAATTGAATATATTGTTATGTACAAAAAGTAGGGCTGGATTGGTCTGTGCTGGTTACACACTTCACAAGTTGGATGGACCCACTCCTCTCAGTCTGACATCTCTGGTCAGAGGGACCTCAGCAGCACTGACTTATTCCCTTTGCTTCTTGAGGAGGAGTGAGTGGGATGTTAGAAAAATAGTTCATAAAGATGAGGGAAAGGGATTGCTGCTACTCGAAGGCTGGTATAGAAATCATTTAGGTTAGAAAAGACCTTTAAGGGCAAGTTCAATAATTTGTAATATGTCTGAGGTTAGACCTCTGTGCCATTTCACATGGACTTGGCATAAATTTACTCCCTACCAGCATCACTCTCTGTACCCTGGCCAAAAATTCCAAGGGGATCAAGGCCAGCAGACACTTTTGTTTCCTCTTCATCTGCTTAGACACCACCAGGCTATATCTGATCTACCTGTGATGAAAGGCAAACAGAGGCTTGCACACCTTTTGTCTGCTGAGCAATTAAGAGCTGAGCTACAAGTTAGCTTCGGACAAATGAAGGAAAGAAATCATCTCTTGCATGTGTCCAGACTGACCGTCTGGCTGACCGACTGCTGGCAGCGTGTCACTCCCTGGGCAGCCTGCTGACAACCCAGCACACATCAGCCTCATTTTCTGAGTGATACTTTTTCGTTAGGAAAAGGAAAAGAGCATTTGAAGGCTCCTTGTTGGGCCCACAGCTGGATTTGGAAACCAGACAAGAAGTTACCTGGAGCTGACGTGGCAGTCTTTGACATGGCCTCACTTAGTAGGAGAGCTCACATCCCAGACAGCAACAGAAGGAAGAAACAGCAGTATTCCCCTGGTGCCGTACTTCTGGCTACTCCTGAAGTGTGTGCCCTTAGTCTGACACAGGGTAGGAATAAACCACGTGCCCTGTGGTCCATGCTGCAGCTGAGTGCCATGGGTTCTCCTCACCCTAGCCCGTGCCTTCACTGGGAAGTGTTCTTGAGAAAAATAAAGATTGGGACCAAAATAAAGAAACATGAATGTAGCAATGACTATATGGAGTAATAATGAGTAATTCTGTGTTTGTATTCACGGGGATTAATCTGCAGCAGTCACAAGAATGTAATTATTTGATGTAAGTGATGACTATTCTTATTAATAATGTGTATGGTCCCTCTCCCTAACTATAAGATATGCTATTTGAGTTCCCTTTCTTGTCATTATGGTGGAGGACTTTCTTCCTTTAAAGTTAATTATCTTTTCTACCCCTAGGTTCCCTTCATAAGAGAAGTAAGAACCCTCCTGAAATCTGTTAGCTCTGCTGTTCTGGACTAGAGCAGACAGGCAGTTCTGTTTCCTTGCCAGCTAGTGATTTTCTCATGCTGACAGATGTGCGAGACAGTGATAGATCAGATTAATTTCTGAACTGAGCCGACATTTGAACCCAGCTAATTTAAAATGTTCTTTCTGTGTTTAGTCTGCTCAGGCAATTTAACTGCAAATCTCTCTCTCAGTGCTGTCCTTCCAGCTCGTGTGGTTGGGCACACGGAGCCAGAGCTGATCGCTTGCTTATTAGGGCAAACAGATGCAGGCAAATCGGAAGCTCCTGTGCGTGCAATTCCCTACGCTCATTGCCTGCTCTGCTTCACCACAGCTTTGTAGGACAACTCAACCTGCCCCTTGCTAGGGCATGGCTCCTCCTCAGCTGGTCACCCAGGATCCTGAGGGCCATCATTTTGGGAATGGTGGTGGAGGGTATGAGCTTTAGCCACCTCTCAAGGCAGTTCTCTGTTTAATCCTATTATTTTCTTGCTTTCCATGACTCACCAGCCTCACAATGTGATTTGAAGCAGCCTAGCATAAATATTTTTTTAAAACACTCATTTGTCTTTGTTTCCACAGATGTCCTTTTAAAAGCTGCTTTCATTTCTCTCGATTCCTGTCTTTGCTATTTCATCGTGAACACACTCTTTCCAGGATATCCAAAGGTACCTGCATCAGAAAATGACTCTTCTTCTGAAGAGGCTCTACAATTTTCTATGTAAATAATGAAAGTCCAAGATTGTTTTCAGTGAAAATTTGATTTTTTTTTTTAACAGAGAGCAAGCACAACCTATGAAAATTGCTTTAATCAAAATCTCAATGTTTCACTGAAAAAGTCACGATGTAACATATTTGAAAAGGAAATTATGTTTACTTTTCAGGAAAAGCAGGTAGAGAATGCTATTTCTTTTGACAACACTGGTTTATCATTTCTAGCCCCTTGAGGTTCTTTACACTTTAAATTTACACAATGCGATATTATTGTCAATTATGCTAATCTTTTTTAATCCACATTCTTAATGTTGATAACACTGTAATCTTTCAGACATTCAATTGTTTTCACATTTTATCTTCCTCCCAGCTTGATAGGCAATGAATCCCTTTCCACACTTTCTTTACTCTCGGTCTTTCCCCTATTAAGCATGTACTCTTAACACAATTTGATCTAGCTCTGCTTCTGTCTAATAAATGCATTTCTACTGTAGCCAGCTCTCATCATCCTTTTAATTTAATCTCATCTGATTCTAGGAGGAAAATGGAAAGTCTTCCCATGGGTTTTCAAAGCAAAACCAGACAACTTTTCCAGTTATTCCATATTCTGGTAGAAGTCCATATTTCTGGTATTGAAATAAGGTTAGGAGACTACCATTACATATTACTGGAACAATGAAAAACCAAAATGCCACAGAAAGATAGTAACTGATTTTTAATCTTAAAAAGTCATTTTAGACATTTTAAAAAGTTTTGCCATTTGCTTTTGAGAACTTGGAAAGGTTACAGGAGTCTTCGTAAAAGAAGCTTTTTCGATTTCCCCAGAAGTTTTCTCTTGCCAATGGCACTTTCTGCTCAGCCATGGCCCTGGCAGTGCCAGCCTGGCTGTTTGCATTGTCACCTCCCCTCATGTCTCCTGAGCAGGAGACTGCAGCCTGCTCCTCTGTACTCGTGTGCCCATCACAGGCTGTGCCCCTGTCCTTTAGTCTTTCTGCAGTCACAGGCACAGCTCTGTGCATGCAATTCACCTTCGATTTACGATTTGCCATTTTAGCCAGTCCTTCCTAGACCTTATATGCCTTTAATCCAGTTTCGTTCATAGCTACTGGTAACTTCAATATTTTAATCGACGTTTTTTTCCATTGTAGTTTGATTTTATGATCTAAGACTGAAGAATGCTGTTATCTCTCTTAACAGTGGATTTTTCAGCACCATTTTGGGCAATTTTAGCAGCTCCTGGGACAGCCTTTTGAAACTGTGTGGTCTCATCTATTAAATAATAAAAAAATTAAATCTTGCTGAAAATTCTAATTAAATATGAGTGTAAATTAATACTGTTTTGTTTCTAAAGCTGCACCACTTAAATGAGTGTTTTTCCTATCAGAAGCACATAGCATATTGTTTACTACTTTGGAGAAATGGTACCAGTATGTGGCATGTAATAAACAGCAACATTTACCTTAATAGCAAAGTCCTTTTTTCATAAGCTGGATACATTTATTTCTCTCTTTTTTCAGGACACCCTATTATATTTAGCTTTTGTCAAGCTTTGAAGAGAATGTGTCTAACTTCTGTCTCACAGTACTTCCTAGCACACTATAAATATAGTGTCATTCTTGAGCAGCACTGTGCACTGAATCTGTAATGTCTTACAAGGAAATTGTTTCAACTCAGTGAATAAATGAAAATCACTTGGGATTCATTCCAAACCTGAACTTTTTCATCATCTAACTTGCTCAGTGTCTTGATTTACTTCCTTTTCTATATTCAGTTATTTAATTATTTACTCCACAAAACCTTAAGAAAAGGAAGCCCCCCCATCACATCAGATCAAACATTTGTAAATATTGAATAATTGATAATAAGGCATCTTTGAAGAGACCACGATAATATGATGTGACAGCACTCTTTAATAAGGCCTTTCAAGAAGTGTTTGCTTCAATGTCTTTGATTGTTGTCACTGACTGGTTACTTCAAGGGTTAGAAAATGATGAGAAGAGAAAGTCCATGGGCAGCCATACTGCCCTCTGTACAATTTGAATTGATTTTTCCTTTTGTCACACTGCAAAAGGTGGTGGCCGTTTTCATTTTTCTACAGAAAATTTTTGCTAAGCATTTTTAACAGAAACAAGGCCTCTCTAACGCAGTTCTCAGGGTGTTTTTTACTCCTTACATGCAGGACTGCAGGTAGGTAGGGAGCCCTGTGTGACTTCCAAGCTAACAGTGCCGGGGTCTTTCTCACAGCTAACAGATCTTCCAGACACTGGGCAGAGAAGTCAGAAATTCAGAGTGAACTATGCCCATAACATCAAGCCAGACCATCCCCGTACTGATTAAGGTGTGTGTCAGTGCACTTTAGTGAGTGCTTAGGAAAGGGCAGCTCTCTCCTCCCACACTGTTGTCTTCTTCTACCCCTTTCTTGCTCAGAATACATGTGGGACCGGAATATTTCAGATCATTTTCCTGGGCTGGTTCAATACACACTGTCAAAGGATTAGAGGGCCTAGGGTACAAACTGTGCTTCAGTGTGGTTTTGAAACAGCTTGGCTGTGCTCTGTTCTAGAATCATGATAAACTGTAAAATGTCAGGTCAGTCCTTAAAGAATTAGTAAATGGGAGAACAAGTGCTATGTACAGGAGGAGTAACAAGGCTCCTCATGAAATATGAGGACAGAGATTGCTCATCTGTACTGTATATTGTACTGCTTGTTTGTATGTTTATATATATATAAAAAGCAACCCAGATTTCTGAGAATAGAGAGTCAGCTTTAGAAAAACTGATGACTGAAGCAGAGAAAGCATTAGCTTTCTCATTAAATGCTAGTTACTGATAACACTTGACTGACCTATATACCTCTTAAACAAGAAAAAGGTATTTCTAGAGTGCCTGGGGAAATTAGCCGTGGCTAAATTTTCTTTAGATTTTAGGAAGTGTGTTAATAATTTTATGCCTACAAGTTTCATAATGTGGTTTGAGCTCGGCAGCTGTTGCTTACGCCGCTGGTCTCATGCAATGCAGCAGAGTTGTTGCCTGAATGAGAGCTTCAGGATCCAGCCACAGTGTAGCAGAATATTGATGAGCTCTTTGGTGCATATGGAAAGCAAACAAACCCCTCAAAAATCTGAAATACTGAAAGAGCCCATGCTGTGGTACAGAGCCCAGCGCTGAGGGAGAAGGAACCCTAATCTGTACGTCCTTCCCAATGCCACTGCACACCAAACTCCCGGGTGCTATCCGTAGGGAGGCTTCAGAAGTGATGGATGGATGTAGGGCTTCTGTGCTCACCAGAAGCGCTTTTGGCACCTTCATGCCTGCTTTTTGGGCCCAGCTCTGGACAGGAGTATCTGCCACTTTCCTTCCCAGAGCACGGACTCAGAGCCAGGCAGGGGAGTGCAGGGTGATGGGATACAGCTCTGTTTTCCATTGGGGGAAGGAGGGTAACACCTGCAAAAAGGCAAATGGAAATTTTTCCAGTCCACATCTGAAATCTGAATTTTACCTCTAGTGAGAAGAAACCCTGAGTCAGCTCTGGCTGCACACCTGACAGCTGCATTTAGACATCTTCTGTAACCTACAGTAAGGGGTTCTGTGCGTTTGTGTGTATACCTCAAGTGCTGGAATAGTCATGTTTATGCAGTTCAATAGTCTGAATTATTTTTGAATGACCACCAGTGAATTTGGACAAGCAGCAACTTTAAATATTAGACTTTAACCTTGTCACAGAGTCATAGAATATTCTGAGATTGAAAAGACCCACAAAGATCATTGATTCCAACTCCTATCCCTGCACAGGACACCCCAAGAGTCACACCATGTGCCTGAGAGCATGTTCCAAATGCTTCTTAAACTCTATCAGGCTTGGTGCTGTGACCATTTCTCTGGGGAGCCTGTTCCAGTGCTCAGCCACCTTCTGGGTGAAAAACCTTTCTCTAATATCTAACCTAAACTTCCCCTGACACAGCTTCATGCTGTTCCTTTGGGTTAAACATGGTTAGATGCCACAAAGGAGGTGCCTTAACTGTATGCATCTTGTATAGGCCGCAAGGGCCTCTTCCATCCTTATCAAGGGGGGAACTAATTTCTCTCCTTTCATGCAAGACTCAAAAAAGGTCTCAATTCAAAGTGATCAAACATCCATCATTCATAAGACCAGACATCCAAGTGAATAAACCTTGTCCTGCTTCAACCACTTACTTCAAACCTGCCTAGATGTTTGAGTGGGTGTGCACACATCCTGTGCCTGCACTCCTGCAAACCAAAGTCCTATGGAAGGACACAGAGAGACCTAGATTATGAAAAATGGCACATAATCAGCAGCATGTAGAATCAATCTGACTGACATGTGCCTACTGTCACTTCTCTTCCTGATCCTGGGGGTGCAGAGGACAAGTTCTGTGTTCAGCCATCTGATGTCAGCCCAACATCCTTCAAAAGCACCACAAGCATATTCACAGCAACACTATTAAATATAGACAGCAGAGGAAAGATTTGGAAGCAGCAGTAATTCCCTGTTAGAGTCTAGTGTCTCAAATAATGAGATGCATGATGACTGCCTTTTGCTGATAGCTGGGCTACTGCTTGCTTTTATAAGAAATGATGTGCTGATGAAAAGCCAATCAGCAAAATGCTGAATGTATTACTATGTAATTTCATGTGAAAAGAGATAAAAACACCCTGTATCCTTGGATAATAACTAAATATTGATTTTCTAGTAGTTGTTTTATCTCCACCCAAATCATCATTTATTAATGGAGACAGTTCAGCCTCTGGTTTAAATAGGATTTGCTGAAGTTTAAGTCCCTATTTCTCTTACAGTGCAGCTTTAGGTATGCAAATGGTTGGTAGATCTTTTCATCAGTGGGCACAAGGCAAGGGTATTCCACACTCTTATGGTGAAGCTTATGAGCTTTGATTGTTGAGGGAGACAGCAAAAAACAATGACAATGATTCAGAGGCAGAGAAACCCAAGAAGCATTAGTCCTTCATGCAACACATATTTAAACCTTGAAATCCTTGGCCAGGAGTACTAAGTGCTTGAATAAGCATAAAAAGCAAGACAGGTTTACTTGGATGAGGTTGAATTGAAATACAACAGTTTTGTTGCATTCAGGGATTTATTTAATACAGATTACCAATGTGCAGTGTGTGTAGCTCTCCAGAAAACAGAATATACTAGGGGGAGTTGTCATTATATGCCTGCTCTGTCACTATTCTCTCCCCATTGATTATTCACCTGTTCTGGCCCTTTAGGCTTAGACAGACCTTTGATTCAATCTTGTCTATTCATTCTGATGCTCTAAAAAAGAAACTCACACATTCTGTAAGTAATTTTTCAGTTTGACCTTTTATTTACAAAAGGTACAACCTCCAATGTAGGCAAGACAATTGATAGAGTAAGAGCTTGCCTTGTTACCTTGGTTGTGTCTCAGTTTGTAAATAAAAATAAGTTACAATTGAATCCACATTCAGAGTTTACATTTCTGAGTCAGCTACGAGGGAAACTGAATGAATTGGTGTATAGGGCACCAAGAAGGAAAGAATGGTAGAGCAGAGAATCTATGTTCATGTATCTCCTAAAAATCAATCAATCAATCAATCAATAAGTAAGTTTCATTTTTTAAACTCTCTTAGCTGTTTCAAACTGAAATTGCAGATTTTTGTCTACCATATTTTAAGGAGAGGTAGGATGCACCATTATTTGACTTCTTATAACATGTCAAATTGCTCTCTTCCACTGCAAGGAAGAAAATGATGAAAGAAAATGAAGTGCTCTTGTTAGCAAACACACTTAAAGTAAAATCCTAAGAATGCTCCATACTAACAGAAGCCATCAAGAAATCCCTCCAAATGTGAAAATGTTATTGGAAATAGTTATTTCTCATAAGAACAGACAAGAGGGTTTGGTTTTCCTTAGCCATTTTATTACCTTGACAATCACCAGCTCACTTAGCTCTCTCATCTGCTGCAGCAGAAGTACCTCAGGGCTACCAAGGCATGAAGACCACAGGAATTAATTTCTGCATATAAAAGATTCCAAATTATCATGACAACTTACCAAATACATTGTGAAATCATCTGACAACATGGAAACTAGAATGGTTCTTTTCATTACAGTAACTTTTGCGATGGATACTGTTCCAGTTCGTTACCAGATCTGTCTGGAGGATGGCTTTAAATGGATGTCCAGATGTTCATGTAATGTCTCACTAAGAGAACCAAAAAGTGTTAGCCTTTGGGCATGATGGATGTTTGTGATGATTCTGTGATTAGTCTGAATCAGACAAATGGAGGACTGTCATTCAGATGTGACATGTCTGTCTGGAAGATCAGAAAATCACAGAATGGGTCAGGTTGGAAAGGACCACAGTGGGTCATCACAGTGGGTTCAACATCTCTGCTCAAGCAGGGTCATCCCAGAGCACATGGCACAGGATTGTGTCCAGAGGGTTCTTGAATATCTCCAGTGAGGGAGACTCCACAACCTCTCTGGGCAACTTGTGTCAGTGCTCAGTCACTGCACAGTAAAGAAGTTCTTCCTCATGTTCAGGTGGAACTTCCAACTGTGCATCAGGTTCTGCCCATTGCCTCTTGTCCTGTTACTGGGAACCACTGAGCAGGGCCTGGCTCCATCCTCTGACAGCCTCCCCTCACACACTTACAGACATTAATGAGGTCCCCTCTCAGTCGTCTCTTCTCGACACTGAACAGGCCCAGCTCCCTCAACCTTTCCTCACAAGAGAGATGCTCCAATCCCTTCATTATGTTTGTTCCCCTCTGCCAGACCTGCTCCAGGGCTCCACTGTCTCCCTTAAACTGGACACAGCACTGCTGATGTGGCCTCACCAGGGCTGGGCACAGGGGCAGAATCACCTCCCTTGCCCTGCTGGCAGTGCTCTTCCTAATGCACCAGGACACCATCAGCCTTCTTGGCCACAGAGCACACTGCTGGTCCATTGTCCCCAGAGCTACTTCCCAGCAGGTTGGCCCCCAGCCTGTGCTGGTGCAGGGGATTATTCTTGCCCAGGTGCAGGACCCTGCATGTGTCCTGGCTGAGCTTCAGATGTTTCTTCTTTTCCCATTTCTCCACCCTGTCGAGGTCCTTCTGAAGGGCTGCACAGCACTCATCGAACTGATAAAATCCACCAGTTTTGAGGGAGGAGGGTCCTCATCCTGGGAGAAATACTTACTTCTCCTTTTTGGCACATTTAAATGCCAAGTCTTATTTTTATTTGTCTTATTTTTACGGGAATGTGTGCTGTAAAACACACTCATTGGGCTAACTGCTGCTCCTCTGCTCCATTAGAGAACCAGAACAATTTCAGGAGAATTAAGTGAAAGCACCATATTGCCCAAAAGATGCGTGAGCACAAGCACTCACAAATCAACCAAGCTGTAGTCTTACAGAAAATTGTTACAACAAAAGGAAGAATTCAATTTCAGCAAATGTTTTGATCATGTCTGCACATGGAATGATGAAAGAAACCCAAACAATACAGTCTGCTCCTTAATTAGAGTCAATGAATACTATTTCATTACAAAGATAAGAACTCACACCTACAGGAGGTTTTTTTCATGCTTTTTTGTTTACTTTTTCATCTGGTAAACTCTTACTGATCTTTTACTGCTGTTGACTCACAGTTTGTATGCTTTTCTGGAAAAATATCTCAATATCTCTATCTCACTTGAGCCTATACCTCTTGTAGTTTCCACAGGATCTTATGGTTCTGTAGCTGGCGGCTTACTTGCTACCAGTTCCAATGACAAAGAGCCCCAGGTCATGGAAAACAAGCAGCACTTCATGAACACCTTTGCTGCTGTTCTTTCTTTCAGAAAAAAGAAGGGAAAAAAAGCGAGAAAAAAAGCTTTACCTAAGTTTGACTATTTTCTCTCTGTTTCTATGGGAACAAGAGCAGATGAAGGAGCAACTGCCAGCCATCAGCTGGATTGCTGAAACTCAAGCCAAGGTAACTGGCTGCTGATGAGGAACCTCAGGCTTTATTTGGATTGTCCACTGGGTTGCTAAATTTGAAATGGTTTCATCTTGCAGTGGGGAGAAACAGAAACTGCACCAGGTTTAAAACCAGAAGTATTTCTTTCCCTGGGATCTCTTCAAATCTTGTGACTTCTAGGAAAACTCAGAATAAAATATTTGTTCTTACTAAAAGAAAGAACACGAAGACAAGCAAACCTTTTTGCTTGAGTGATTAAATGCCCTTGAACTTTTTTCAATTTTCCTAACAATACTTACAAAGTATGGAGATCAGTAGACATCACCTTTATCATAGATTGTCAACTCAAACATTTAGCTGAGTGAAAAGGGCATCTAACAGATCTGGGGGTAACAGGCCTGGGAAAAGGCTCTTTTTATTACTTACCCCTGACTACAGCTCTATTCCCTGGCTCTGTCACCGCTTCCCACAGCTGGTCTTTTATAAAATTTAACCTCCTGGCTCTAAGGCCTCAACTTCTCCTTTCTATCCACTCACTGAAATTCTGAACTTCCTGATAATTAAATCCCCCATCTTCTTGTTATCCTGTTTTCAGGCATCCCCATTTCAATCTCCTACCTAAGAGCTTCCAGCCAGCAGTTACTCACCAGCCTTTCTCCCCATGTGCCCACTGCTGCTGGCAGCTGCTGTGACCACAGCCCTGGCTGCTCTGGCTTGCAGAGCCCCTTTCTCCTCTCTTCTCCCTCCTGCCTCAGGAGGGGTTTCAGATGGAGGACACAAGCTGCATTTACCAATAATCCACCCAAACAAAGAGATAAAAGTGGGACATAGAAAAACTTTGCCACAGTGCTAATGCAGTGTGTTTATTTTTATTGCCTCTCTCTGAAGCTGGGCGTGTGAAGGGGGGAGTCCTTCAGGCTGGTGCCACAATGGGATATAAGTGGTCTGAGTATTACCCCGTGCAGTGGAGCTACACTGACCTGATTTATGGGAGCTGAGAATCTGGTTACCAGCTTACATGCCTGCTGTTCCGTTTTTGCTTTGCTTTGGAAAACACCAAATGGGGGTGCTCAGCTACATTTTGTTATGGCAAAAAAAAAGCGTGTAATACAAATTTCTCCATGAAAAACACTCTTCCTTCATTTCCAGTGGCTCACTGCATGATTTCCAGATATATTTTCCAACATCTGACTTTTTTCTCTCCTTTTTTTTGATATTGTTCCAGTCAAATCAAGCATCTATCAGGGGAAAAACAAAAAGAAGAAAATGGATAGACAAGTCTTAATTTTAGGCAACTAATAACTTTGTATTAAACACAGCAAATAGCTGAGGGTAAAATAGAGAAGACATCAGGCTTGTCTTTAGTTTTTTCCATGAAAAATAATATTTTGGTCTGATATAATTATACAAAGTTCAGTAGAGCTCCTACATGTGGATTTCCAAACCAATCGTGACCTCAAGTGGCATGCTGTTCACCTGAATAAAATATCTGCCAACGTGCATTAGGACTGAAGTACTCCTGAGTTGCTAGGTGCCACAGTGTTCAGATCCAGCAGGGTCTGCATTAAGTGTTTTCAAGATTATAAACAATGGGAACACATCTGTGCCTTAATAGCCTACATCTCCATTTAACCAGTCCTGCAGTCACATTATAAAAATATACTAGGAACACTGCCTAGGACCATACTTTTAAAATGAGCTGTTTTAAAAATCAATTAAGCTCTGTGTGTTAATATAAAATGAAAATCCAATGAATTGTTGAACTCTAATAGGCAATTCTGCCTGTGTAGATTTTGTCCTTCTCTAAAGCTGGATGTAGAAATTAGGCTGCTTTTTTCTGTTCAGGGCTGGCTTGCACCTCTTTCCATCTGAAAAGTGTCTAGTGAGAAACCGAAATCTGCATCAGGCAAAGGCTCTTAGCAGTCTCTGAGAGGATAAGTCTTTAAATGTGGCTGTAAATGACTTTCAGATATAAAAATTAAACCATGAACTCAAATTTCAAACACTGCCCTGTGCTGGGCTAATTTTTTAGTTGTTTGGGTTTCTTTTTAATTGCAAAATAAATATTATGGTGATTTGAAGAAACCAGTTCCCCGTTTTCTCTCCATGATATCAAGTGGGATTGATCATTTTTGGAAATGAGAGTCAGCAGCATCATTCTCAGGGAGGAGGTAGGAAGGAAGGATGAAAGTGGTCTTGGTTATTTCTGAATGTTAAAGCCTGACCTCTTGACAGCCGGGAGGGAAGGACCCAGGAGTCATCAGTGAAGTGCCCCAGGAAATGGAGCAGACCTAAACACCTGGCTACATGAAGGGCCTTCCCACCTGTCCTGCTTCTCAGGAGGGTTATTGTGGTGAGATTCTGACCAGCTGCTACTGACAAATACGTGATCTCTAAAACACCCGTGGAGACAGAGAAAGTAGCAGAAAGTAGCACCTGTTTTTTTCCAAGTAACACTGGTAAAAGCCACTCTACATTGACAGCCTAGGGTGTAGGCTCTAAAGTAAGGGAAGAAGTGTGGCAAACTAGGCTTTGCTAGATGTTAGTCTTAGGGAGATCTGCAGATGGACACAGCTCTCGAGGGCCTGATCATTCACACTTGGTGCACCCTCATGGGTGAACCTGGACTTTATCAAGGACAATAGAGTGTCTGCAAGTTTTCCATCCTGAGAGTGTTCCAGCCTGTGTCTGAGAGCATATATGCTTAATTAGGGCTGCAAATTATCCAGGTAAAATGAAGGCCCGCTACTTCGCCACCTTCAGTCGGAGTGGTAGGATAGGTCCAATGAAATTTCAGTCACATGATGCTAATCCTCCCATGCAGGATATCTGAGCTAAGGGCATGTGTATGTAAAGGCATGAAATGGCATATGGGGAGATTTTCAAAAGAATAAAATGGAGTTGGAAGCATAAATTCAAAAGCATCTGTCACTGAAATTTGCTTTTCTCTATTTTTTAGCTCTCTTGGTAACAGAAAATTCAGCAGTAAGCACATCAGCCTGCAGGAGTTCAGTATGGGCAGGAAGAATCACAATGGTACAAAGATTAAAAGTGCACTTCAGTCTGTCTGTGCTGGAAAAAGCAGTCCTAATAGTTTACCTCTTTAATCTGTTTTTCATCTCAGCAACTGTGACACTGTTTAGGTGTAAATTCAGTAGAAAAACATTCATATGGTTTCTAATCTGAAATCATGAGCACAAGAATGAAAAAAGTCATCAGTGCTCTCACCTTCCCCATTTTACCTGTTCTTCTTCAGCGAGTCAGCTTTTCATTTGTTTCTAACAGGGAGGCTTCCTCTGCTAGAGCTGCAGTCCTGTTTGCACTGTTGGCTCCTTCCCACTGTTTAAATGTCACTTGTTTAGGATTTGTGAAGGCACAAGGCTGTAAACAGCCCATGAAGGATTGTCACTTGTAGATCCCAAGAGGAATATCTCTTCTGTAGCTAGCTGGGTGGGAAGATGGGCAACCAAACGTGAAAGGGGAGGTATTCAAGGACACTGCATAGCTCTGCCAGCATCACACACTAAGTTCTGTGTATTTTGTTTACCAGGAACCTATCCTGTCAGCAGCAGAGCCCACACTGTGAGCACCTGGTTCCAGCAGAAGGGACAAGCAACTTCCTGTGTAACAGGACAAAATAGGTAAGCAAAATGCCTTCTTGAGCCAAAGTTCAGTTTTTTCCAAGTCACATAACTGCCTCATCCTGCCATCTTGTCTTGCCAAGCACCCAGGCAGTAATTTACCTTTATTAATGCTAAATTACTGGGGTTTGCATAGTAATTTGAAGTATATTGGGGTTTTATTCAGAAATCAAGATTTAAGCATAATGCAGTCTAATTTTCTTTATAGTAGTACCAAGTTTTCCAAATATATACAATCTCACAGAGAGAGAGAAAAACATTGTGGTATCACCTGTATTATGTCTCAGAGAAGTATCAAACTGAGCAATAAAAATGATGAGTTGGATTTTTTTTCTTATGGACTGGAACAGCTCTATTCTACTATAGGAAATCCAGAGAAGCAAGAAATTAGCTGCATCATACATATGCAACAGATGCATGTAAGATTATGAAGTGTTAGGGGAAGTTACTACTTGTTCTTATGGCCCAAGATAGAAGAAGAGATCGTGAGAGATAGTAGATAGTAGTTTATCAAGAGTAAGACAACACACCACTGGGGTTTCCAGCTAACTTAAGAGTCAGAAAGGCAGCTTCTTCTAATGTTTAAAATCAGGATTCATAGCACAGGCACAAGTACTAAGAGGGAAAGGATGATGAATGGGATAGATAAATCAGAAAGCATACTTTCAGGGTATATTGCAAGCTTAGGCTTTTGAATAGCAATTACAGAGAGCATGATTTTTCATTTCAATTTATGTCCTGGTAATCAATTATACACTGAGCTAGATTGAATCCCTTTTGCTGCCCCATTAGAAGAAAACAAGCAAATAAAATAAGGATTCTGAATGCAATGAGTTCTCCTCCTCTTTTTTCTTTACCTTTGATTCCAGTTAACTGAGATAACCATGGAATTTTAACCTCGAAAGCAGACTTGCTACGCACAGTGAGGCTGCCTTTATTATAGCTTAATCCTTTCATAATTTTTAGTTCTACTGGTCCTTGCAATCATTCCTCTGGTTGAATGTGACTCATGAGATCTCAGCACTCCATAAACTGTATATCCCTATCGCTAAATTTTCACCTGTCACCTACAGGAATTAATGTTAACTGGAAGAAGTTTCTTGATTCCTGCACATCATACTGGCCTGCACAAGTTCCATGCAGTTCTGTGCAAGCATCTCCCTCACACTGTGGTGAGGAGAGGTTTGCTTCTGCACACACCCATCATACCATGGCTGCATCCAGCTCCATCTTAAAGTATTTATATTTTCAAAACCACCCATCAGCCAGTGTTCTTGTCAGTACAAGAACTTTAACACTTATCTGTAAAATATTTTTCCCCACGGATCTCCCTGCCAGTTCAGTTATGGTATGAGTAGTACAGCTGATGGAGGCATGGAGAAGAAATGCACTGCTGAAGTGGCAGTCTACCACCACTCACTTCACGTATTAATGTGAGGCAGCCATCAGCTTTTGGTGCCTCAGGCCACATCAGTGCTAGAGAGAGTGGGAGGTAAGTTTTAATTAGAGCTAAGGAGAGCTAAGGAGAGCAAGTTTTAATTAGGGCTAAGGATGAGCTCCCCGAGGGGAACTGCCCCAGCCACGCTGTCATCAGCTCAGCCTCATTGCCCTCCCTCTCCCCTTGACAGTGTGCAGCTTCCATGCACTCAGTCCAAGGGTGCCTGGGAACACTTAGCTCTAGCTGAGCTCTGGAAGCTGGGCTACACGGAGCTGGAGAAGCAGCAGACATGTGGCACTTGCACACTTACGCTCTCTGGGGTCAGCCTCTTTAGAGTGCACCCTGGATGAAGCACTGGGAAATGCAATGTGCGTTGTCCTCACAGCAGCACAAACCGACATTCGAAGCACTGAAAAACTGAAAAATACTTCCCCAGCTCAGCTACTGGGAACAATCCTCAGAATACACTGGGAAAGGGTGTCTCTGCCTCAGCTCCAAATCTCAGGTTTGTTTTGGTGAGGAACTGTAACCATGCTCTGCTGAGAAGGGCTTGCTGCAAGCCAGAGTGCAACGAGAGCAAGGCTAGTTGTTTCAGCAGCTTGGCTACCTCAAATAAATTAATAAATCACGGTACTGCCAACGAACTTTAAAATCCAGTTGGCTACAAATAATTGATTTTGGAGGATGCTAATAAATAGGACAATTGTCCAAAGCTTCTCTTTTTCTATGGAAACTTGAAGGGATCTAAATCGTTTGAGCCAATAAATGTGTAAGTTTGACCCAATAAATGGATTCTACTGTTCAAAGATACCATGTATAGCAGAGTTAGTAGATTATGAGAGTTGGGAAGTGTACAAATAAAAGTCTGTTTCATATAAACTCCAATTGTGCAAATTCAGCTCCAGGTCCAAGAGAAAAGCCACAACCTTTTTCTCTTATGCATATCAGCAAACAAACACTATAATCATTACTTCAAGCTAAACTGTGCCTCCATCCATCAGATGTGTAATTCCACAGTCTTTAAGTTTTAGAGTTTAAGCTATCTTCCTTCTACAGGAGGTTAGTGAAGTCTGAGAGGGATAAGATTTTAATGCAAGCACCAATTTTTTCATATACCCCATCTGAAATGAGCTTATGAGGAGCTTGTGTACATTATTCATCCCATATCCTGGCTAGAATTAATAACACATCCATTCCTTCTGATACCTTATCAGTACAGTGCTGTTCAGCTATATTGCATTTAGGTGAGGTAATGTACACATCCAGCTTTACTTGCTTGAGAACACGATGCGAGTTTTAAGGCTCAAAAGATCACGGGAATGTCTTCTCAAAGTTCCTCAGTTTCCCTGGGCAACACTGTCCCTCATACATATGTCTTCATTTGTCCTGGTTTCATTTCTACACGTTTCTCTTGCTCCTCAGACCAAAGGAAGAAAGAAAGTCCATAAATCAATGACATCTTCACTAGCCTCGTTCTTGCTCTCGCTTTCTTGCTTCCTGAAGTAGCAGCTCATCCTGTAACTTTCTTGCTTCTCCAGCTTTACCAGCTTCAGAATTTGTCATACACTTGTATTAATTTCCTTTTAAAATGACAGCCAATTCAAGATATGAAAATCACCACTGATTGCATAATAAGCATTTGTACTGCAGTACACAGGTCTTTAGCAAAACCAGCCTTGCATGGATTTACATCTCATCACTTTTTAGGGCAAAGAACCTATAATTTGGGACAAAGCAGTTCTCCTATTGTGGCATGGCATTTATAATGACAGTACTAGGTAAATAACACAGGCATCCAAAGACAAAATTCGTTCCTTAAGGTCATGATCTGGATTAGTATAAGAAAATCCTGGAGAGAGTTTAGAAACTATGAAGCAAGGAAACGGATTATACTAATCTATGAATTCAGTGGGGCTTTTTTGTGGTCTGACAGATAAAATGCAGATAGTATTTTCCATTCAGTTATTACTCTTAGTGTTATCTGATTTAAGTTATTAGTCTGTTGACAAGGTATGTCTGTTCATTACACATTTTATAGTCCACAGGGTTATACTGACAGACAACTATTTTCCACACACTTATTCTACAAAACTACTTTTGCAAGCTCGGATGCACAATTTATATATAAATAGATATGCATATTAAACCCATTTGCTGTCAAGGCTCAGTCCTTTTATATTAACTGCTTATGGCCTCCAATCTATTTTTTTCTCAGATTAACAATGGTGTACTTTCTGTTCAGTCACAGGCTGCAGCACTACGTGGAGATCCCAACTCACTGTGAAGGCTGTTTACACACCAGGCTCGGTGAGAGGATTCAGCACTGCCCCCACATACCAAAACACCATCTTCACTGTCTTCCCATAAAACCCTAGCAAGCTCACTCAGGATTGCTTCTCCACTTTTAGCCCCGTGGCTGTACCCTTAACAGGCAATGTGACTTTAACACTTGCCCAGAAGCAGCACAGCGCTGTGTTCTCCTCCCAGGCAAACGCACAGGAGCCTTGGGAGAGAGCATGAGTGCAGCTCTTCTGGCTCCAGGCTTGAGCTGCCGGGTGCCCAGGCAGCGCTGGGAGCACAGAGCTGCAGCTGTACCTATCTAACCATGGACTGTTCAGGACTGCGCTGCTGCCGAAGCCTAGAGATGCATTTCTGTCAGTACAATTTTCCAGGCATCAAAACATGTTTTTCCACAGAGTTCTGACCAGCTAGGATCCTGGATCACATCTAATGGCATCTATGTGGTGGGTGGCTCATCTATGTGGCTCATTTCTATAAGCCAACCCTGAATGAGAGTCCAAAGCACGACCCACCCAGAGACCAGCATGGCACTGCTCCCAGAGAGCTCGTCCTGCCTGTATCACAGTATCTTTACAGTAGATGTACTCGTGGAGAATGGGGGAGGAGGCCTAACCTAAATTCTGTCTGTATTTGTTTTGATATCCTTGTCCCTCAACCCGAGTGCCATGCAAAGGACATAACCTCCTGCCCATAAAACCAAGATATTCAATGTTTAATTATTTTATATACAATAGAACAGCTCTAAGAAGACATACTTTTCTGCCTCAGGAGAGGCTGCAGCGTGCTCACTAGATCACACTGATGAGAACTGAGGTACGCTGGTTCAAATTCTTGCCCTGAAACAGTGATGACATTTCCTTTTGGGTGCACTGCTACCTACTAGCAAATTATTCATTGGCTGAATACTGCTGGTAGTTTTTGGCTTTGTATAAAACTTGTACCTAAGCAACGGGAGAAGAAAATAATGCCTTAAAAATATAATTAAAGCAGTAACAGGTGAATGGGGAGACCTGGATCCCGGTTCTTATATAAGGCAAAACAGAGGGATCCCTGCAGATTTGTTTGTCTGGTGGTTAGATAGTGCTTACAGGTTCACTTTCCCTAACAGGCAAATGGGGATGAACCCTGATTTTCCAGATCCTTCTGACAGCTGGTATTTGGGGCAACCCCAAGGGATGCTGCTACATCATTGCTTTTGATGATAAAATGCCATGTTTTCCTACAAACATGACGGGTACTAAAGTGTATATCTGTGCTTGTGCAGGAGCCAAGTCCCAGACGTAACTGGACTCAGGTAACTCAAGCCATGCAAGAGACACGAGTGAGTGCTGGCTCTTCCCATCCTCAAGTGCCCTGGGAAAATCCACACCTTGCAGTGGGACACAGTGCACAGGTTTGTTACCCTACAGCCAGGCACTGACCAGGGCACCACCTCCACAAGGCAGAGAGGAAAGCAGTGCAACAAATCAGTGCACCAGTTCTGGCTCAGTGTGATGCTGCAGAGAAAGCTCCGGAAGCCGCGAAATAAAGATACAATGAAATAAACAGAAAGATGATTTGTAATTAATTGCTTTTATACAAGATGATGTAAAGCAGACTTAAAATTACAGACAATTAGCCTGGCAACTGTAGATTTTGCACACACTGTCATGGTTACTTCAAAACTCTCTATATACCACACTCTAACAAGCTTAAAGGAGTTTAAACAGAACTTTTAAATCATTTGTGTTTTAAATAAAGGAGGCTATTTGTAGTAATAATACTTCTGATGAAGGGTTCAGAGTGAAGTGATACATGTGAGTGATGTCCATAATAATTGCACACTTCTATAATCCTTCCTCACCCGCAAGAGCTTTGAGCTCACATTTTGGATACTATTAATATACAGACAAAAATAACTTGTGGGCAATATAATGTCCTGAACATGGTGGAGAATTAATCTATTTTTGTAAAACTGTTTAGGAATGGTGGATACTTTTTTCTGCTCAAATAAACACTGGCTAATTCTCTATACCTCCCTCTTCTGCTCAAGAAAATCCAAGTCCAAATGATTTCATGGATATTTAAAGGATAGTGCCAAATACTGAATATTCTGAATTTCTCCACTTGATAAAGACCTGATACAATTCATCACATAGCAAACATTTCAGCACTGGAGTTTTCTTGGGTTTTAATTTGTCAGAGAGAACACAATGAATTTAGGAACAGCAAAAAATGGAAAGAAAAAATGAGGCTGCTGAAATGTAGCTGTCAAACTAGACTCCAAGTGAAAGTATCACACTTGTTTTTATTCTAGATAAACAACAGGGCAGCTTGGAATAAACATGGATTGAAATTTTCTTCATCTCTTTAATGAGTTCAAAGATGCTGAACAAAGACATAGAAGAGCTGAACATTGCTGTGTACAACACGGTAAACAGATTAAAATTTTATACCTGAGCAAAAAAGGAATTTAACTATTAACTACGGCATGCAGAATAACTGATAAGTTATCACATAAACATAGCATACAGTTATTAAGTTACAGTCATTCAGATGTTCTTAATTTTTACAAAGGCTAAAGATGGAAAAAGCTCCGAGACGAGATGAGTATGTGACATAAAACCACAATAAGGAAAAGCACTTTACCATCCAGCAGCCTTTCCAGAGGATCAAAATTATCTGCTGTTTTATTATTCAGGCAGAAGTAGCAACAATGCAAAGCCTGTGGAGTTAATAACACATTAGACATTTAAGCAGGTCCTGAAAATGAAAATATTAGCAGTTTATGAAGTGCTCACAGAAGACCTGAGCCTGTATTCCCTGCCCTCAAATGCCACTTTAAAGCACTGCATTTGTGAGCTGTTCCCAGAGCAGAATGAAAGGCAGGAGTCTGCAGGGAATGACTGATAAGTCACAAGCTCATGATTTTCTCACCAGCATAACAACTGTCAGTTCTTAAAGGATGACTTTTTGATTGGCCCATTTGATTGGCCAAAACCCACATTTCATTTTAGGTAGAAACCTGACATTTCCTCTCACTGAATCTGGTATTTGGGTGGGTTTGGCTTTTCCTTTCCCTTTTCTATTTTCACCACCTAATCTATTTCAAATGCTCTGGTTTGAAATAGTCTAGCACAAATCAAAAAAAAGTAACGTGTTTCTCTTCTTAATTCCCTTGTCTTTGTGAAAGATGCCTGTGGGAGAGAAGGGGCCTGAACAGTTTGAGGCTTAACCAGCACAGCTGATTCCCCCACCAGACAGGCTTCTTACTCCTGCCAGACTTCTGCACTCCCCAGTCTCCACATCCAACATAAAAACTAGCCTCACGCACCACCAATATTCCTGTGCTACAAATCAGCCATTTGCCTTCCTCCAGCAAAACCAGCAAACCCTGCCCTTGTCATGTAGACTTGTCAACAAGATACGGGAGGGATGGAAGGGTATTTACCCTGTTAGAGACAGCCATAAACGAAGCCTCTCCCTTTTATTTCCATGCAGTTGTAGTTACATACTCTTGATGTCGATCAACTCCCCTCAAATCATAATACCCCCCGTGACTTTCCTGCTACTGTTCTTTCACCATTTATGAACAAATCTATGCATTAAAAATGCATGTACCAAAATGGATTCATCCCTTTGTCCACAACATATTCATTTCTTCTTTAAAGTCAGACATCTTAGACATTGGTAGGTTGTGTGAAAGAGTCCCCAGGGAACTGAATCCTCTTTGCTTCTAGTTTCTTCCTGGCTTTGAAAGCTGCTGATACTTCGGGGTGGATGGAGTCCAGCCGCTGCTCACACTGGAAGGCCGTGAGGAAGGCCGTCCTGTAGTTGTTATTCATCCAGCCATAGAGAAGGGGGTTAGCAAACGTGGAGCACATGGCAATGACGTGAAACACCGTGTAGATCAGTTTGTACTCTTTCAGGTCCAACACCTGACTGTCAATGTCACTGACCAGCTGGAAGGTGTGAAAGGGCAGCCAGCTGACAGCAAACACCACCACCACACACACCAGCATCTTGGTGGTTTTCCGGCGCCGGTGGTGATAGTGGTCATTCCCCGCCCCAGGGCTAACGTGGTTCTTGAGCTTGGTCCAAATACGGATGTAGGCATAGGAGATGACTGCCAGAGGCAGCACATACTGGATCAGGAGCATGGAGATGCTGTAGATGGTGCCATAGTTTAGCTGCCCCTCCCCTGGCCACTTCTCAGAGCAGACCACAATCTTGAAGTCAGGAATGATCTCAATCAACGAGTACTCACGGAAGATGGCCAGAGGACTTGCCAACAGGGCACTGACTGCCCAGGCAACTCCTATAATCAGGAAGCTGATCCGCTTAGAGATTTTGCTTTCCAAGTGGTAGACGATGCAGCGGTGACGATCCAGAGCGATCACGGTCAAGGTAACAGTAGACACGTGAACAGCGAGGGCCTGGGCATAAGGCACCAGGTGGCACAAGACTGGGCCCAGCTTCCATTCGCCCAAGAGCGTATAAACCAAAGTGAAGGGCAGGCACAGCGTATTCACCAGCAGGTCAGCCACTGCCAGGTTGGCAATGAAGAAGTTAGTCACCGTGCGCATGCTCTTGAATTTGATGATCACGTGGATCACGAGAGAGTTTCCGATCACCCCCAGCAGGATGATGGAGCAGTAAGCAAAGATGAGAATTATTTGCACTTCAACAAGTGTTGTGCTGTCCTTCAGTTCTGGTTTAGGGTCCAGAGCTAGTTCGTTGAGTGGTGTGGTATATCTTGTCAAGTACAGCTTAGTGAACAGCTCCATTTTCATTTCATCTGTCTGGTTTTCCTCACCTCCTGCTTCCAGAGGCCCCATCCTTGCAGCAGCCTGGCCTAAGCCACAGAGCTGCCCCTGAAAACAAAACAGTACAAGAACAAGTGGAGAAATTGGTCCACAGGGGCTGAGACAAGGAGCATCAAGCTAAAGCCACATCTCTTTCCTAACCCACAAGGTACACTGCAGGATTAAGAGAAGATCTCTCTTAATATATTTAAATTCTCTTGCCCTTACATTTTGAAGGCTGATCCAGAAATATTATTTAGGCATGATTCCTGCTGAAAATTGGAACAGATTTCAAAAGCATTCCAAAGACAAAGTTCGCTTAAGTAAATGCAGAAGGATTAAGATCATGCTGGGCAGCATATCATTTTTTTACATTCCACTACCTAAAACTAGTGCTGATTTAGCACAAGTCTTCCAGTAATATCTATGGGAATTCTACATGGAACAGCACCATCCGGACTGTTATTAGCACAATAATCTTCAAGATTTTCCTTAATGAAAAGTGTTTCCTTTAAATAGTTACTAAATTCTTACAAGTTTATGCCCTTCCTTAATACCAGTGAACTAACTGGGGTCTTTCTTTAAGAAACTTTGTTTTAGAACAGTTTGTACCATGATGCAAATAAAAATACCACTGTAACAGAACTGAAATAACAGCATTTCTTTGAAATGACTGCGCAACTTATTCATGCTGAAATCAACTCAAGAAACAATTGAAACACAGTTATACATAATATTTCCTTTCTGTGTGATGTTTCAGAAAACAAAGCTCCTTGGAGGCTGCCAATCAGGCATTCATTTCTGACTGCAGTCATAGGGAAGAGCAAAGCATTCCCCTGCTGAAGTCAGTAAGAATTTCATTACTGGCATAAAATCACTTTTTTTTTTTCCTTCCTTATACAGCCTGAGCCAAATTCTGTGCTATCGTAAGACTTCAATAGGCACTGAATGGTTTTCAATCAGTTTCTGGCTTGGACTTCAGCCCAACATAAAAAAGTACATATCCCCATGCAACATGGGGTTGCCCAGAGCTAACCAAGAACTGAGAACCTGGGGACTCCTCTCCCTGGCCTGGGAAAACACTAAGAAATTGCCAACGCCAAGAAAACTTACCAGTAAAACACCACTGTTTGCCTCTGAGGGGAAAGCAAACCCTGAGTTACTCACTCTGTTTCCCCATTGATATCTTCCCTAAGGAAAGCAAGAGTAGAGAAGAAATGTCACTTTCTTGCTATCAGGTGTTACACACAGCTTAACCCTTCTCAAATTCAAGTCTGCCTAAACAAACAGCTATTTATGTGTTTGGATTAACATGGCTTTTAAACAATTCTTGCTCTTTTTTAATCAGCTCCATTTAATTCCTTCCATCTTCAGAGAAAACTTTCAGAGGAACAGAGGTACATTTTCATCTGTTACTCTGTTCCCAGTAACTATCAGTGAGTGACATCCTTCAGTATGGCTTCCAAACTGAGAAAGGAGGGGTCTCTACCAGCAGGAGACTTTTTGCTTGCTTCTATCCCACAAAATATCCCAAAGAATTTCTCAGGGCAAGCTGTTTTTTGCAGAAACAGCAGATCGACTGCATGAACAGAAAGGCATTTTTCCCCCAGCTAAATAGGTCAGAATTATGCCATACTGTTTAGTCTACATTTATTCAACAATTAAAAGTGTAAGCCCGAGATGTGAAACACCACAAGACATGTAGCTGAGATGTGCCAGCTGCTCATACTGGTGTGCCCCATTGATTTTACCAATATAATCAGTTTTCAACTACTAGCCTAAGCAGTGGATGTCAGGAAGGGATTCCTTATCAATACGCCTTTAGTCCACCAGGTTAAAAATGTGAAGAGATCCACCACAATTTGCACAGCCAAGTCTATGCAAAAGTTCAGAACTCTGATGAGCATTTTCCTTTGACCCATAACTACACCCAGGAATTATGCTTCCACATATTATGAAAGCAGAGATTTGGTGAAATCCCAGGACTGTCAGATGCTTCAAAATCTCATAATTTTTTTTCAGTGCAGGTCATGCCTACACACAGAAGTAGAAAGGCGAGAGGGCTGACAATTTTTTTCCACTTTTTTGCCCTAAATCCAGGCAGAAGGATGTAGCTCAGCCAAATAAGTTCATCCCATTCTTCCCAAAGTATCTTCAGCAATTTCTCTCGTCCCTGACTCTGTTGATTCCCACTGGCAACTTCTTCTTTTTAGCAAAGCCTTTTTTTTTCTGACACTTTTATTTTATTTGTTACTGCCCTGTTCAGGCTGATGAAAGATGCTTTGGTCTTGTCAATAAGACAAAGCTGAGGGAGAAAGAAGGGACAACCACGGTTTAAAGTAGAAATGAGCTGGTGTGTCAGCAAACAATTAAATGTATTGGACAAGTTTGACATTATCGGTGGGACAGTCATGTGGGTAAAATATCAGTTGCTTTAAAAAAAGGGGATAAAATTGAGGTGACACTCCAGGTAGTGTTTGACAGGAGCCTTTCTGTTCTTTTTTGGTATAAACTCTCCAGGTGATAGCATTTACTAGCATACCTTGCATACTGCACCACACTGGGGCTTTTTTTCCTGCTTCTTTTTCCCCCCACCAGTCAGACCCTCATGGTCAGGCATCAAATTGCGTCTAACTTTCGGCCGAGAAAGGCCCAGAGAGGATTTACATCGGTTCTGAGAGCAAGTCAGCAAAAAGGGCGGAATACGTGATTACATTAGCAAGCAGCATTCCCATCAGGACCGCAGTGCCTGCGCTGGGGAAGGGGCTGGGGTTGCCGGAGGCGAACGTGGCAGCAAACGCGCCTCTGGGATGCGGCACCGCTGCCCTCCCGCCCCCCGGAGCTGTTCCCTGGGGAAAACACCCATCCCGGGAGGAGATGCCCGTGCAGGGAAGGGACACCCATCCCGGGAGGAGATCCCCGTTCCCGGGGAGAGACAGCCACTCCAGGGACAGACACCCGTTCCTGGACAGAGAGACCCATTCCGGGGGCAGACACCCGTGCCCGGGGAGAGACATCCATCCCGGGGACAGACACCCGTGCCCGGGCGCTGCGGGGATCCCGCCTCCACCCCGCGCCGGGAGCGCGGCTCCGTGCCCCTTTCCCGTTCTTACCTTCCTGTCGCCCCGGACAGGCGAGCGAGGCACGGCCGGCGGCTGCCCCAGGGGAGCCGGTGTGCCCGGGCAGGGCAGGGCAGGGC
>VZTN01022718.1:88715-114632 GCA_013400515.1 Erpornis zantholeuca | reverse complement strand
CCAAAGCCTGTTTAAGTCAATAGTTTCTTTCCTCTGACATCAATAAGCTCTGGATGAGGCCCAAAATGAACACAAGTTAACTCAGTTTGATAGGATAGGTATTAACTATACTGATTGCTACTGGAAACAAATTTATGAGCCTCTCACTCTAGGAGCCAACCACAATAATTTTAATTATACAAAAGGAAGTATTTCTTGTGTAAAAACATTCCAAATACTTCCATTTCTTTTAAGCTACTTCAAAAGTGGGCAGAACTACAAAGTACTATTGAAAACTCAGGATGGGGTGGAGGGGTATTTCCCTTCCTCTGAAATTCCTCCCCCATATATGCATACTGCTAAACCATCCCTAGCAGGGATTACTTTTATCTCCAGCTCATGAAGAAATTTCTGAAGAGCTGTTTTGCTTCTGTCCCTGGAATACTCCACGTTGTGCAAAATGGGCTTGTGAGTCTCTTTCCTGGGAAGGGAGCTCGAGCAGCTCCTGCCATGTGCTCTCCCTCTCCTTCCTTTGCCAGTACCAAAGTTCCTGTTGTGCAGGACACACTGTAGGAGACAGGCACCACTGCTCAAGCATTTCAAAGTCAGCACCCACCGAAGACCATCAAGCTGCTGAAGATGTACACAAACCTGCTAAAGTTCATATCCTGCATATCAGGTGAGTAGCTATGGTGAATTTATCCTTCATCTGTGTGTAGCTATGCCAGCACTCTGTGCTGAAAATTCGTGTCTTCTGGGAATCTAAACAGCTTAGTGTCGATAGCCATACTGGTTTGGTCTGAAGGACTGTGTTTTGACACATAAGAGACATGAAGAGGGATAATTTTCTTCATTTAGCCAAACTGAGTCTTTCTGTCAGTACTAAGAGCAGCTGTGGTCCCGTGTTTTAACAAAGGTTCAGGTTACTCATGCTCAGTTTTGGAAATGACTGACATACCCTCCAACAGATCATGGAGTGTGTAATCTGCAAATCTCTGCCTTGGTTCCCTTCCTGCTCGATGGTGCTCCTGGTTTAGGCTGTGAGCCTGGTTGGGGATTGCATTTTCATTTAGAATCTGCTTCTACAAGTCATGGTTGGACTCCAGTCTCCATTGGACCTTTGAAAGTTTCTCTTCCTTCTTGTCTCACTTTGTTACTCTCACAACAATCCATGTGAAGCAGGAAGGAGTAGGTTTTCCTCCTCTCTACCTACCTCTCTTTGTGTGCAATTATAGAATAACTTCTCTCAAGATGTTTGGCTCAACACCTCTCAGCACACCACCAAAACTGTTTCTATGCCATGGATTTCAGAAATTCCCATTAAGTGGGGGAAAAGAAAAAAAATCAGCAAATCTACCCAGCTCCTGTAAAGAGAATCCTACTCCTTTGCAGCCACACAGACCCAGAACTGTGCAGTCACCTCATCTTTCATCTGCTGATTTCAAAGAATTTGACAGAATTTAAGCAAGGGAGCATTGCTGTGTACTGGGAGGCAGGCAAGTCTGGGGATGGAGGGATTATCCCAATCTCTCCCCTATAACCTTGTGCAGTGGGACTGCCTGACCTGTTCTTGTTGGCAGAACCCCTGTACAAGATGAGAACAGCACCTTCTCCACTGCTCTTTCACTTCTAATGAAGCCCAATTCTAGGGCAGAGACAGCCATGTGATGGTAAAGGCACCTGTAAGAGGTTGAAGAGGTGGTGGGAAACCTGGCAGAAATAGTTACAAGCTTGAGATAAAATGGGTGCACTGTGAGGCTGGTAAATGCTCTCTCTCCCTTTCCTCCTGTGAAGCAGGAGGAGAGGCATCACGTGGGCTTGTGTGGAGGAAAACAGGCTGCTCTGAGGGAGTGCAGGAACATACTGCTGCAGCTCTGGAGACAGATATTTAACATACATAAGCAGAGAAGAGCCCTATGACTTCTTAAGGTAACAGAGGAAGAAGGGAAAACACAACTCAAGCACCTTGACTCTCATGGCACTGCTAGATGTGGCCTCTCTCCTGCCAAAACAAACCAAGTACCCGGACCTCTTAAATATATTCTGCTATAAAGATAATATTTTCCACAGATAAGAGTGCCATATACATTATATATGAAGCTAGACCATCAATAGTCTATTCATGCTTTGCTTCCTCTTCGCTATGTGAGACAACTCTAAGAAAACAGCCTCAATGTAAATGAAAATTAAAAGAGATATAAGGAGAGGAACCACATAACACAAGCACAGAGGTGCTGGTTCAGGGAAAGGTTTTAGCCCTGAGAAGCAGCTGGTGCCTCACTTTCCATCAGAAAAACACTCCTACTTACAGGCTTTTCAGTTTTAGCCTTTGGATTGTAACAAAGCTCTCTGCTGTTATCTTGTTTTGCCAAATGCCTGTACTGTAATAGAAGGAAAGATCCACACCAGTGGGGATGGAGTGCAAGTATGGACTGAGTGGGGATGTTTTGTATAAGGAAAATAAATATAAACATTCTCATAAGGGAAATATAGATAAGGGAATACATATTTTATGGAGGCCAAGCAGGTGAGCTGAGCTAGACTCAGGAGAGGGACTTTGCTCTTTTCTGTCTCGTGCTCAGCTCCTGCATGTGTGATGCCAGAAGCAGGAGGATGCAGCCCTAACTTTCCTGGAAATTCACTTGAAGGTGGAATGAACAACTCTGAAAGCACAGGGGGGATTTTAATTTCCAGCCAGATGTTTGGATATCAGATCTGTATATAAACCTATATATAAATAATATCTTATCTGACCCAAGAAATCCTGCCAGAGCTGGGGTCTCCATTGCTCCCAGGACTCTTATTAACAGGAGTCTAAATAGAAGAATTCCACAGAAATATAAAATGACATCATGGAATTTTAAAGTAATATTCCCTGAAATAAATCAGGCAAATATTTTTTGATAGACATTTAATTTTATTCTTAAACTATCAAAACCAGATTTATTTTTCCAACTCTAATTAGGGTCTAAGTGTTAAAAATAAATAAAGAGGGATTTTGGAACCTAAATCTAGAACTCTAATCCCATTTACCTGCCTTCAACCACATGCTCAGATCAGAGTGTAGGAGCACATTGCAGGATCTTTCTGTGGCACAGAGGCTGATGAAGGGGGTGTGGCTCACATCCATGTTGTATAAATCTCACCCTTTAAAACAGGCTAATTGCATCTAAATTCATAACTGGGATTGGTCCCTGGTCTGTGTTTAGTCCCAGACTGTGCCTGGTAATTGTTGAGGAAAATGCTACATGGCCCCAGCCCTAAGCAGTGACCTCCTAACAGTGTAGTGGTATCACTGTGCTCTTGATACAGGCTTCTAGGACTCAACCCATAAGTAAACTCCACTGAAATACAGGTTTGGAATTCAGTCTGGGGTGGACACACCAGTGTGTAAGTGTTTTGATGTAGATAACTAAATATTGTGGTGGTAGATATTGATAACTGGATAACTGAACTGAGTCTATGAAGGAGTTCAATTAACAAAATTTTGGTGTCTAAGGACTTAGGCATACTTAGCAGGTCATATGGCATGCTTGGGACCTTTCATTTGTGTCTCAATATCCCAGGGCTTCTCAAATGCAGCAAATGTCAATGTGGGAGCAGCTAAACACAACATATCTCTGGACTGTGATGACAGCCTAGATTCCCTGCACACCTCATATGGAAATTTATCTGTGTATGGTTTGCTCTTGAACTGAAACCTTTCCTACAGGCAGCTTCTCTTTGAAAGGCTCTAATCTGAGAGCTCCATTGCCTCCCCCTAAGAAGAGAGGCAAAGAGCCTATTGTGCAGGATGCACACTCTTGCAAGAGCAGGAGCATGGTCTTCACACCTTCTCATGATAATCTTCCACTCAATATGTGTGTAGGGGGGAACAAAAACAAAAACAAAAACAATACAAAGCAAAACAAGCAAGCAAACAATCAATCAAAAATATCAAGGTGCCTTGAATCAGGACAGAGTACCTACTGGTTAGAGACAGAACTGTAGAATCTAATATCATTCCCTGCTGCACAATCTCAACCTGCACCTCTGCCCTGGCTTGCAGATGGTGATGGCAAGGAGGGAGAAGCTGAGTAGCAAAGGAGTTGCAAAGGTGTAAAATGCAGGGAGAGAGTGCTAAGGTGCCTTGGTTTGCCTCCTGCTCAGTTTGTGCTCTGTGGCATCACACAGGATTCCCACCCTTAACGTGGCAGTGGAGCAAGGACACTTTTTGTGGCATCCTCACACAAGCTGTGATGGGGCACTCAGGGCAGAAGCGAGGAAGACAGTTTCATCAACCCCTCGTTGTTGTGGGTGTGCTTTAACCCAGTGGCTGTTTGGATCCAACATTTTCATTCCATGAATGTTTTGGCAATACCAGTTTTTAACATGTGCCAGTCTCTGTTTCTGCTTCCCTCCTGTGCCAGGGCTTCTCCTTATAGACTGATCTGAGTTTCTCACGTCAGCAGGCAAATAGAAATGGTAGAAATGTTAAACAGTCTAATACCTGAGTTTCCTCAGTGACTGCAGCAGAGCAAGTGGAAATTCCCACTTCCTATTGGGATCTGCAGCGCAGCAAACACTGTTGGGTGAGGATAGAAACAATGGGGCATCCTCCAGAATTCTGAAATACACTGTACCACCAGCATTGCCCAGGGCTGGCCAAGGAGATGAAGAGATTCTCTTCTAGTTGGTTTAATGTCAGTATAGCCAGTAAAACAACAGGATTTGCATGGAATTTTATGACATGAATCTGCTCATTTTGTAGTAAAACTGTCATTATTTCACGTGCCTGGTGGAGTTTTTAAATTCCTGCACAGGAAGAACCAGTTTCTGCTGTTCATCCATAAAGCCTCGTATGGGATTTGGGTGAAGGAGTTTCCCAGGTTTCCTGGAACCCTGAAACAGATAGAAGGTTGTGACATTAAAGGTGGCAGAACATTTTCAGGTATTCTGTTGTTTGGGATGTATTCTACCACATTATTTAGAGGTACATAGGTTAAAATTTATACTTGGAGCTGATAGAGAAAAAAGGGGGAGGCATAATTTCTTTTTATTTTTCTTTTATTTATGTGTGTTAAAAGTGAGAAAAAGTGTTTAATTCAAAGTGGAACATAAGTGGAAATTTTATCTAGAAAAAAAAATTAAATTATTTTGGGGGGAGAGAGGGATAAATCTTAGTCATTCTATCAACATTCTTTATTTGAAATGTTTCAGTCCAGTTTCTACATGGCTGGGAGAAGCTGTCTCCTGCCTCACTGCTAGAGCAGTGTCTGTGGGTAACACAGATTAATGGTGGGAAATCCTACACGAGTGGTGGTACCAGGGCTAAGCAAGAACATCAGCAGGAAAGATAACCTCCAAACAAATCTACCCCATACCCCACACAATATATTTATCCCAACTCCCTTCCCCCTTCAAACACAAACCATAAACTCATCCTTAGTGCGAGTAAAAGTGAGGCTTTGCAGTTTGCCCTGGAGGTCAGCAGACCCAGGCTCACTCAGGGAAAGAGATCAGAGAACATTAAAAACAAAGGTTGGCTTTACTTACAGCAATGCTTTTCTTCTCAACAAACATAGCCCTGCTCAGCAAGGAGACCCTTGCAGGCAGATTGCAGAAATACAGGCCTAAATTAATATTTCAAATGAGCCAGACCCTTTCATTTTAATAGAACCTCATTTTAATTAACTTTTTTTGACAAGAATAAACAATTTCTGAACAATATTGTAAAATGCCTCCCCCCTCCACATACATTTCAAAACTGTCAAGATATATAAGGGAAATATTCATTAGACACTTCAGGAAGTAGCTTTTATGCCATGACCTTATTCTAATTTCTACTCTCTCTTTCCTTAGGTGTTTGAAAATTTTAAATCCCAGTGACAGTGAATTTCAGGTGTTTATTTCTAAGGAGTGACAGCTTTGAACCCTGTGGAGGAAACCAAAAGAGAGAGGGAAGGATGAAAAAAACAAAAACAACAAAAAACAAAGAAAAAAAAAAGAAAACCTTTTGCTTAAATTAGGTCAGGAACCTCTTGGCACTGCCCGCATTCTTCTCCAGCACCTTGGCTTTTTGCTTCATGTCTGAAAGGGAAAAGAAAGAGCAGATAATCAGCCAACCCCAGTGCACTTTCACAATTTCTGTATAAAATTTCACTTAATGCAATTGTGGCGCCAGGGCTGGGCGTACGATGGTACCATTCAGAATATGTTTATATAACATGACTGCATGCCACTGCAATCCCTTAAATTCTTTTCTAAGAGCTTTACTCACTCCAGGTTCACTCATCCAAAACCCTTTATGATCTCAAATATCTTTGTTACTTTCTCCTTTGAGCAGCAGTGCTGGAGACATGGAGGAAGGGAGGAAAGAAGAGGGGAAATATGTAACTAATGTGGACACCAGGAAGAGTTTGCTCTTTTTCCCTGTTCCTGGGGGGTAAAAAAATATCTGCTTTAATGTAAATTCGCTAGGATGCAACAGCCTTGGTGGTGGCTCTAAAAGAATATAAAGGGGGGATTTGAGCTGCCTTGAGAAATTCTCAAAAGTAGTTGCTGGGTTGGTACATGACTGTGCAGATGTTTGGGGATTTGAGAATTTTAGGAAGGTTTGGGACTTCTGCATCCAAGAGTGGAGCAGCCAAGGGGGACACAGAGAGCACAGTGGAGCAGTGGCTTCTCATGGTGGTATCTATCTCATGGTGGTATCTGCGAGTGGTATCTGTTTATCTCCTTCTGTTCACTGCACCACATCTCCTCCAGCCTCTCCTTGTTTCTTCTGCAGCACCACTTTGCCTGTGCCTGTGCTTGGGGGAAACACCTGGGCTCATGTTGTCACACATTCTCCTTTCAAACCTTTCCTGATAATGTCCTTTTTCACGATGCATTGATAATAAAAACACCCCTCATGGCAGGGAGGCTTCTGACCTCCCAGTGTGTCACACAGAGTGACATGACATGGTTGCTTCTTTATTTTCCCTTTCTTTCTCCATTCTTACTCTGTTCTTTGTCCATCTGCCATCCCTTAATGCCTTTATCAGTGATATCAGTGGGGTTATAACATTATATTATGGCTTGAATAGTAAATAAAGGCATGTCAATAGATTTTTCTTAGGGAAAAGTGTTCCTCATAAACAATTTTTTTAAAAAATCATTTATTTTCTTAAATGCTCTCCCTAGCCTATTAATAGGAAGTTTAAATGCATGTTCCAGCTTTTGACTCGGCTTGGATAACTTCTTCACAGTTTGCTTTAAAACAATATTAGTGCCAGACATGGAAATAAGTGTGTCTGTTTCCAGCAAGAACAATGACAGCCTTTCATTTGGATGGGGCATTGCTCTGTCATTTTAACCTGGGCTTGGGGATTAAGGCTTGCAGTTTCTCATCAAATGTCAAAAAGTACATTAGGCTAGTGAAATATATTGCACCCTGGGCTATTTTACTTATTTGGATAAACAGTTCTTGCTGTATAAATAGGAGTTTTGTAGGGTTTGTTACTCTTCTACGTTCTCAAAAAATTCATTTCTGAATGAGAAAACACTTCCAACAGGCAGGTGGGAATGTGCTGTAAATAGTTTAGAATATCAATACTATAGAATATAGTATAGAATTTAAATAATATAGAGTATAAATAGTATATAAATAATGTGCTATAAAATAGTAAACATCCTCAGGATATTTTTTCAGAGTGGTAATGGTTATTTCCATGGAGTTCTGATCTAGGCAAAGGCAAGGACACCAATACAGTTCCTTAATTTGCAAGCCTCTCCCACTATTAATTCAGCATGCTGAGACTCAGTTTACCTGTAAAAGCAATCTCAATTCTCTTGAGGGCTGATAAATGTAAGGATCATGGAATTTTTGGGGTTGCAAGGAACTGTAAAAACCATCTTGTTCCAACCACCCTGACATGGTCAGGGACATATTCCAATACCCCAGGCTGTTCCAAGCCCCATCCAACCTGGCCTTGGACACTTGCAAGGATGGGGCAGCCACAGCTTCTCTGGGCAACTTGTGCCAGGGCCTCACCACCCTCACAGGGAAGAATTTATTCTAATCTAAATTCTAATGTATACCCACCCTTTTTTAAGCTTAAAGCCATTCACCCTTGTTCTAGCAAGAGCAAGGTAGCTGCATTGACAAAGAGAAAAGAAGCATGAGTGTTGGTTATTGTTGTGCCAAGGTTTTATCCCACTATTTATCATTTATGCAGGGATCCCATGGTATAACCCCCAGAATCCAGCAGCTGGCTCTGCTCGTGAGCATACAAAGCTTCTCACAACCAGGTCATAAGAGTATTTTCAGGGCAAATAACTACAAAAGCTGCACATATCAGGAAGACACCAACATTTAAAGATCATTTCTCTTTCTCTGGTAGCAGGCAAAAAGCTCCAGGCATTAACTTTTCTCAGTCTACCCTAAGGAACACATTAATTGCATCACGGTGCCTTTCCCCACTCTCCTCCCAGCTCTCCAGTCCCAGGGCACCATTTGCTGATCCAACACACACTTCACCTTAAAGCCATGTTTTGGGTGAATTTATAGCATAATAGCTCTTTTCTAGCTGCTCCTTACTTCACACTGGGGCAGGGATGGTCCCACAGAGGTATTTCCATCAGGAGGATGATTCCCATCCACTGCCACAGAAAATGTGGCATATTCAATCCCCTTAAGAGCTGCTCTAAATTAACAGCATGGTATGGAGCAATGGAATTGCTGTTGTATGTTATGGGAGACTTCTGGTTTTGTGTTTGTCACGGGTGTTGATCAGGACTTTGCAAAGAAAATAAAAATTTTACTCAGAAAGAATAAATTTCCATATGCTTTCAACTCATAATTTGAATTTTTCCTCCCCTCAGACTGTGTACTCAGAAATGTTGAAAAGAGAAAGGAAAATTCCCCATCTTCTAGCTGAACAAGGCTTTTTTAATTTTAAATTTTTACTAATAAAAATTAAGCCAAATAGAAAGAAAACATCGATAAATTTCATTTGAAAATCATCAAGATAACAAGAATTTATTTGTTGGCTATTTGTTGTTTGGCTGTGGTTGTTTATTGTTGTTTTGGAGCGTAGATGTATTCCTGGAATCTCAAAACAACATTGCTGGATATGGAACCATCATTTACACAACTCGATTTACTGAGTCGTGGCATATTGGAACCGACTGGGAATCCTCCTTTGAATATCTGATTATCTGGATGTACTGTGAACACACTGAAAATAATATGAACTTTAAATGCATGCCCTAATTCTTATCATAGTGGTGCAGGAAAAGAAAATTTATTTCCATGCTGTTTTCTTCATGGCCTTTTTGCTTGCAAGTAAACACATCCAGTGATCATTCTGTGGATGTGTATGTTTTAATAGGCATTTTAATAAAGTAATGTAGAATATGTTTACTGCCATTCATTAAGAGTTTGATATCAAAATGTCTTACAACCTGTCTAAATTCATAATAACTGCATACTTGTGAATATTTCAGCTTTGCCTACAACCACCTTGGAGGTTTATCACATTATGCATAGAAAAATATTGTGGGAAAGCACAATAAATATAATCTCAGCAGCTATTCCCTTCAAAGACTTTCAGTTTTATGCATCTTGAATTCTAAATAGGTTTATTGCCAATTATACATGATGATGAAGCAGTAACACAGAGTATATGCCATATTTAAGAGACTCACACCAGCAGATGCTCTTGTAAATGTATTTTGCTTCAAACCAAGAAATCAGTATTGTGAAATCCCCCCAAAAGCTTGCCGCTGCACTTTCTCAACTCAAAACTTGTAAGCATTCTTGCTCTTTGATGGATGGCTTCTTATAAACCCTGGCCAAAAGCTACCATGACACAAAGATGTTTGTTTACACCAGGTTTTTCCATCCTGCAGTAGCACTGGAGGTGTGCATGAAGCTCAGAACCAACTGTGATAACATCCTGTATCCAGACAAAATTTGCAGTCCTAGAAAACACAGACAAAAGGGCTGGAGGGACTTTGGGGGGCTCATCCAGTGCAACTCATCACAGATTACATTTTCACCTACCTTTTTTTTTATATCATTTTTTACAATATAAATGATAGTTCCAAACCTCCATGGCAGGGAGGATGGAACCAGATGATCTTTAATGTCCCTTCCCATCCTTGCCATTCCTAGATTCTATGATCCTATATTTTATTTCTTCCCTTCTCAACCTCCAGCAAGACCCTGTTATTGCTGTCTTTCCTCCAGCACTGTGCCATTTTTGTTGTTGTTTCTCCAGATGCTCGCCTGTCTCACCTCTTTTTCAAACAAATGTCCTCAATACTGAAAACTGCATTTAAATTAGGGCAAGCAGAACCAAAGGGCTGCTTCACAGGTTTCATTTACATATGCAGTACAGAAAACAAAGGAAGTATATTAGACTTAAATTTACACATCTGGAAGAGTCACAGAGAATTTAAGGTCTTGGTCATTCATCCCACTAACTGGGATGACTTTTGGGATCTTTTCAAGGCCAGGTTGGATGGAGCCTTGAGAAAATTGCTCTAGGGGAAGATGTCCCTGCCCAGAGTAGGAGGATTGGAACTGGGTGATCTTTAAGATTCCTTCCAACCCAAACCATTCTATGGTTCTGGGATCTCCAGTCTTTTTAGCTTCAGGCGTGCACCTCAATACTGCTGCAGGTTTGAAATGTTAAAGGCTTTCCCAGCCTCATGCCAGAGTAAAGCTGTGACGAGAATCCAGCACTGCCTAATCTAAATTCAGTGCCTTAACCACAAAACCACATTTTTTTGTTTTCTTTTTTTCTTTTTCTTTCTGTGAAAGAAAAGATTTCAGGCCTTTCAGAAACAGAAAATAATAACCACCTGTCTGTAACAGAAATCTCACCTTTTTTTATCATAGTGATTTCACAGTTTGGTTTCTCTGTTGTCAGAGCTGACAAGACAGAAACTACCTCTGTGATAATTTCAAATGTGATATTCCATTAGAGTCTCCCTTTGTGATTTGTCCCAGGGATCTCAATGTCCATATTTGCAAGAACTCTAAAGAGTTAAATAAATTTGATTGGCTAGTGGTAAAACTTCCACTTGACTCCTCCCTACTTGTGGCTGAGCAGTCAATTTGCGCAGTGCAAGCCTTACACTGCCATTGAGTCTCTTAATTTATCCAGATTTCCTTTTAAAAAATCACTTCCTCTCACAAGGCTTGGAAAACATTAATCTAGACCTGTGAGAGCACACGGCTTTCTGTGCCACCCAGTGAATCTTAGAGAAATTTTGGTGCTGAAAACCACATGTGCCCCTACCCAAACTTCTCTTTTGCCAAGTATAGACAGGGATAAGGCAAAACGTTCAAAAATCTGGAGTAACAAGTATGTGCTGTTACATTTGAAATGTGAGCAAAATTTTACATGGAAATTTCAGCCCAAAGGCATGACTTTTTATTTCATCTGTTATTCAGCCCTTTTGCCCCTGTTTTGCACCCTGTGAACTTTACTTACCAGGGTCTACCTCCATTTGTGTGCATTAGCACATCTAACGTTCAGACACTTAACCTCAAATAAACAATAATGAAAATTCATTGCACATCTGAGAATGTGTTTCCCATTCAGGAAAATACATGGAAATGCCTTTAAGCCTATCCATATTAAGGACAGCATGTAAGCAAATAACTTTAATCTTGTACGAAGTATGTGCTTAAATAAATGAAGATGCCTTTCCAGCCTATATTTTTCACTTTGCCTATAAGCGCCTCAGAACTTCTCTAAGCTTCACTTATTGGCATAGGAAGGATCATATTGTTACAAGCCTGAAGTAGGAGGTCTAATAAAATTTCCTAATCTGATGAACCACACAAAAAGAACCAGAACAAATATAATTTTATATCTCTGCTGAGGGGAAAAAATAGATGATGTGGCTTGAAGTTTGCTCCCCTGTCTTTTATTAGGCTGTAACTTATACAAATTATATCAAACACTGCAATAAAATGAAGCTGGATTTATTTGTAGGCACAGATCTTCTTAAAAAGTTGTAATTTTTAAAAAAAATCCTGGGGGAAATAGAAGCTGTACATAAAATTACACCAGATTTAGAAGGAAAGCAAATAAAATACAGATGATTCTATTATAATGTTTTAAAATATGTATTTATCATGTGTTGTCATTTTCCTTTCTGAAAGTACATTGTTGTAGGTATTCCAATAAAAATAGCAGTTTGTGCACACTTTAAAAACAGCAAATTGAATATCCCCATAATGAGATAATATGAGGTAAAGCAATACAGAAAAGAGTTTTAAAAAAATTCTAAATGAAAAGGAAAAAGATGAATTTGGAAACAGTCCAAGCTTTAGGTTTCAGGCGTCAGACATTCTCTCATTGAGGAATGGGAAGGAGGAAGTTTACCTAGCAGGAATCACTCAGCTCTGATTCATCTTGCCAAAGTTTAGGTGTCTAGGTATCTAAAAATGAGGTGTCTAGTCATGGCTAATTATCTGTGCTCCTTCTGTAGTCAATGAAGAGAGATAAGCACCTCTGGAAGGTGATTCAGTCTATCTCAGGACATTTATCTTGGGATAGGACGAATTTCCTTCTCTTCCAGTGCTTATTTCTGTCTGTTTATCACAGAGGGAGCTTAGGTGGTTACCTTAGATTAGATGCCTGACTTGTAGATAACTCCATTTAGGTGAGGTGATTCTCTCCATAAGTAATTGCTCTTATTGTTGATGGCTTGGATAATTTCTACTGATATCAAGACGTGATGTTTATCTGTACACTGTGTGTGATTTAACCAACAAACTTTTCCATGTGGTAATAGTACTTTCCAGAAATGGAAATTCATGCCTGGATTTGTACTTGCTCTGGTCACCCCTTCCAAGGGCTGTGAACAGGAACCTGGGCTTCCCATCTTAACTTGTTGTGTACCAGTGGGATGAGCAACTCCCATAATCCACCCCAGAAACAGATGTGTTTAAGTGAGGAGGGGTAAAACTGATTTATATGTCTCTAAACCTAGCAGCACTTATGTTCTGCCCATTGTTCAGCATGGAATTAATTCTTCCAAATTGTTAGAAATCAAATTTTCTGCTAAACTTCTAAGTGGCCTCAGATTAAAAATGCAACAATGCTCAAAGAGTAACACAGACCTGGGTTCAGGTCTGCAGCTGGATCACTCCCTGGGATTCTTCTCGTATGGTAGAAGAGGAGGAGGTCATGTGAAGAGGTCTTTCTCCACCCTCCCAGCTCTTTAACAGAGAAGATACCATTCTGAAGCCTTACCAACAATACCTGTGACATAATCCAAGCCAGCAAACCTTTACCCTGGCAGTCTAACCCATTGATTATAAAAAAACCCTTGGGAAAAGAAGGAATGGAAAACAGCCTAACTATTACACAATTTTTTCATTATTTCCGACACTGAGTTTAAAAAAAACAAACTGCTGATTGTGGTAGAGGTGCTACCAGAGGCTGAATGAGATGAATGCTCATGCAGATTTGGCTGGTCCAATGTAGAGACAACTAATTCTGACCATTGTAGATGCAAGCCAAAGATAAAAGGTTGTCCAGAATTAATATTATTTTAAATTTTTGAAACAGAAACAGAATTTTTCATGCTAAAGTTTTCTTTTAGCCACTAAAGCCCATAAAGAATTCAACAAAATTTTCATTTGTCACTCTGCAGACCAGTTTAGCAAAAGTGGTTGGTTAATTCAGGTCACAACTACAAATGTGAAAAAAAATTCAAAGTTTTTGCTATCCATGATGACATTTCACCCCCAAAAGTCCAGACTGGATAAGGAGCTCCTTCGGCCTCCTCAGCTTCTCTAACACACAGAACCAAAACCTTAGGGTTTGCTATTCAGTGTGTTTAACTGCCAGGTTAATGGCAAGTCAAGAGCAGGGCAAACATCCAAGAAATTTCTGAACTCGCTTCTGGTCTTCATAGTCCAGAGCTTAACTCCTGGTGCCAAGGAGACCCTTGTGTTCAAAGGGATGATTCAATCTCGAGTTGTGTGCTGCAGCTGGGCATCCTACAGCTCATTCAGTTACTGACTGATATTGTCTATGGATGTAAGAAAAGTTCTGAAGAAACAGACAATGAAATTAAGTGAGGGGAAAAGGGATAAATACATCCCCTTTCTTTTCATCCTCTTGGCTGGATGAAGCTCTATCGTGCCTCAGAGCTTGGTTTTTGCTGTTTTTGTTCCCCAGCCATATGGTTGGTCTAACAAGAACTATATCTTCTCTGCAGGGCTTATCTTTCTCTATAAAACTGTAGACATTTTAGAAGGGTCTGTCTGAAAATAATTTTCTTTAGTCATGGATTATAAGATATAAATTGGTAAGCTCTCAACCCATTTCCTCCTGAGTAATGTTTGGGCATTGTTTCTGTCATGGACATGACTTTGTTTTCTCTGTAATGACAGAGAAATTTCGTAGCTCAAGGATGGTTCCAATCTTTGTCACGTTTTTTAAAGATTGTAGTTAAATATTCTGTTGAAGAGAGCTTGAGTGTGTGAGTATATGTCTTTCACTCATAAGAAGATTAAGTTATACAGAGTTAAACAATCTATTACTGCAAATTCTTTGGGGCAGGGATAGTCTTTCTGCTCCAAGTTTAATGGCTTGGAGCAATAAGCTTGTGGCTCTTAGCAACTGCCAAAACACAAAAGGTAAATAAGGGTGTTTAGAGCTCAATCATAGGCCTTTGCTCTACTTGGCAGTTGTTTATTTGGGTGACTCCCATGTACTTTGGTATTACTGCAGGCCACATTGTCACCTAGGTGCATATTGCAGAGCTGGCTCAGAAAAAAACAGACAGTGCTACTTCTCATTGCTTTCTGTGACCAAAAGAAAAGATAAAAAAAAAATCATCCTACAGGGTTATTATTCTGGCCTTTCTTTGATCATTGACTTCACTTAATTTAAAATTAAAGAGAGATCAGAAAGAATAAATGCATATTAAATTAATAGCACCTATTCAAAGACTTGCATATTGCAGATAACAAAGTAATGTTCACAGAAAAGATAGAGATACAAAATAGGATGGAATTTCCCCTACTTGTTATCATTTTCAGAAGTCCGTATTCATGATCATATAATCATTACCATAATCTGTAGAGAAAAATGGCCATGACAATCTGTATCTCACTATACACACATACACATGTATATTAACAGGGAAGAAAACACATGACCTGGTTCTTTTCTCCCTTATTTAGGCATTATGTACACAAGATGGTTTGTCTAGGGTGTGGATGACCCAAATGCTATTTTTTCTTTATGCATAGGGTCCTCAGACTTCCATCATCTTTTGTCCACAGGCATTGCCAAATCACCAGGTTATATCAGAACTGAAAAAACCATTTTTTGCTGTGGAGAATAGAGTTGGGCGTTCATGCTAAGAGGACTCCATGATTCTCTGTGTCTGTGGTTCGAGTGTCATGATATTCAAATGAGAGGAAACAGCCTTGAATTTTGGTTCACAGTTTAGTATTATTTATTCTTTTACAAGTTATGGGGTGAGCAAACTCCATGGTGTTAAAACTGGCATCCAATCTGCCCTCTTCTATTTAATGTGGTTACTGCAGTGTCACAGATCATCCCTGGAGCCTTCTTTGTTATAATCAAGAACCACACTGGGTGATGTGAGTGCTGTGACCAACTCAGCCAGCGACCTGGTGTAGATCTGTAGATCTAATCCACACTTGGGATTCAGAGTGACTTGAGGTTCTTTGGTATTCCAAGCCCTAATCATCCATTTAAAGCTGAGTTTCACCCCTTGAAATAATGATATTTTGAGGTGTCATATTAGACATATCAGTGGAGGCTTTGCTGTTGAAATAAATCAGTCCAGTATCAGGATGTGGTTGTTTTGCCAGGAGAGGTTTTGAAGAAGGGTCTCTCTCAAAGGTAGATGGAGGTTCTGCACAGTTTCATACTGTACAAGCCCCTTTGATTAAGCTCTTTTCATTTTCAAATTACTTAATTACCTTTCCTCTTGCTTTCATATCAAAATGCGCAACAGCTTATCTCAGTCATATGAGAAGGCTGGTAAAGAAGGCGATATCACCAGGAAATTAAAAAATAAAATAATGATAATGCCAGTCAGCCTCAAGAAGAGAATGAAAATTGATTCTTACTGATGTTATGTATTAATTACACTTACCCTTATTTAACTTCCCCATTATATTACACTGAGCAGTGCTCAGTAACCCTGGTGTAAGAGGCAGCCTTGTTCACTCCTAAAGGTTCACTCCTAAATTCTGCTGTCTTAAATAAGGATATTTCATTTATTCATTATATTCATTGGGATATTTCTGTTCCTCAAAAGTAATTTATCTTTTTCAAACGACTTCAAAATTCACTTCTATGGGTCAGATTGTAGGTGGAGGTAATTTTCAGACTAATCTAGAGTATGCATGTGCTGTGCTGGAATGGAAAGCCAATAGGAAACTAAAGGGAGGTTTACCCTTTCTTCACCAATCAAAAAAAAAAATCCCAAATAGAATTTGAAAAAGTGTAGATTTTTTCAGAAACATATTGTGAAGGAAGTTTGTTCAAAAGTCTGTTAAATATTTCTCAGTGGGTTTTGGGATATTCTGACATTTTAATATTGATATTTTTGAACACTTTGGAGTGTCTCACTTTCCCAGTGGAAAAAGCAGTCAGTTCTACCAAAATGTTCAACGGTGCCACCTACAGTTTGCCAAATTTTCATTCAATTGAAAAAAAATGATTGTGGTTAGTATGACAGAAATCCCATTATAGAATTATAGAATGTTTTGGGTTGGAAGGGACCTTAAAGACCATTTCATTCCAACCACCCTGACATTGCCAGGGGCACTTTTCACTATCCCAGGTTGCTCCGAGCCCCATCCAAGCCTGGCCTTGGACACTTCCAGGGATCCAGGAGCAGCCACAGCTTCTCCGGGCACCCTGTGCCAGGGCCTCACCACCCTCACAGGGAAGAATTTATTCCTTGTATCTGATCTACACATTCCCTCTGTCAGCTTAAAACCATTCTCCCTTGTCCTAATACTATATTAACAGAGCACTACTTTTCAACATTTTCTATGGAAATGTTCTTTTCAGAGCAATAATTTTTCTTCTATAAATTTTCTGCATATTCATGAAAAACAGCATGTGGAAGAAATCTTTCATGCTTGAAAGAAATCTAGAATGCATCATATCAGAATAAGTGAGAAACATTCTGAAGCCCTTGTTGTTTTTTTTTTAAAAAATTTCCTTTGGTTTAAAACGAATAATTTAATTTTGAATTACTACCCCGAAAAAAAACCCCACAAAACAACCCAAACAACAGCAGCAACAAAACTCCACCAGCTCCCACACTTTTTGCTTAAATATTTTTTTTACATTTTTCAGAAAACTGATTTTGCAGGTACTCCTACTGACAAGAAGTCCTGTGCCCAAATTTATACTAAGGAATGTGTGCTCTGTGGAATGGCTGAGGCTTCCCATTATTCTCACAGTGGTGTAGTAGGGATCCACCATGCTCTGTGAACACAGCTCTTATCTACTTAAGTAAGATCAGTTCAACCTTATTCAGTTCAATAACTCAAGCAATTTTGTCACTTACTTGATAAAAACTCTTTCTTTCTTAGCTTTTCTTCTCTAGTGAAACTTCACTGTAGAGCTTAAAAATATCGATCAGCTCTTCTGTTACACCATTGTGCAGAGTGAAATTTTTGCTGTAGAATGGATGGTTCAAAAGGAAAATGGTTTGAAAAACAAATAGTTAAAAAAGTAAAAAGTCACAAAGTAAATAGGTAAGGTCTATAAACACAATCCAAACCATGCTGGTAGTCAGGAAGGTTGATTTTAGTTGCTAAGTTACTTTTAACTATTTCCTCCAATCTCTAGAACTTCTCTCTAATTACTTATTTCTACAAAGACAATTTTTTACAAGGTTGATCATGCAGGTTTACAAGGTTGAAAGAGCACCAGAGATCAGACTCTGGCCCATGGCTGGCACGAACATCACTTACCACTGCTTGTCTCCTGAGTGTACAGCATTTTGTGTACATATTGAAAACTTACAAGTCCAGAGAAAATCTATATCCTGTTCAGGCTAGCCTTAAAAATCAATAGAGTTGGCAAAGTTTCTCTGTCTGTGACCTCCCAATACTGTAATTACAAAGTCACAATGGATGTAATTGCTCTATAAAACTTCCACATACCATGAAAGTACATAATCACTGAGAATAACATTGACAAGGTATACTTTGTACATTATGTTTTTTTTTTTTTTCCCTTGGGACAGTAAGGCTCCATTTAGGGTGTGTTGTGGCAGGAGGTCTGGGTGGTTTTTTCTTCCTGGAATGATGAAGTGCAAACAGTTCTCTGTTTCAGACCTGGGGGTTACAGGTGTGCCACCACGTTATCCATATCACTGCAGCATTCTTTACCACTACCATCATGCCTGTAAAATAAACTGGGCTCTTGCTCATGCCTGAGAATATATACTGTTAGAAATTTACTGTCACCTCCTGATTTATGGACTTGCTTTGCAAAGTTCTGAGCTTAGTGCTGGGTGACCCTGAAATGCTGAGTCATTTCAAGCTCTTCCCCACCACAATATGATGCTCATGGTTTCAAAGAGATCCTGGACTTTTGTCCAGTCCAAGGACTGTGATTAGGGCAGACCCACCTCTGAGTTCAGTCAGTGATGAACCTCAAATGGCTCTGAAATTCAGGCAGAGGCAAAACTTTTGAGTTTCAGGAGGGTTTTTAAAAATCTTCAGAGCTTCTGGTTCTTGAAAGCCCATCTCAACATCTCCTCTTGGAGTGAATATGATGTGTATCCTGTAGCTCCCAGATATGAATCCTGTGCCTTTCTGTGCCTTTAAACTGAGCCCAGGAGGGGAGAAAGAAAAAAAAATAGCCAGACAAACTTTTTCAAAGCAATTTTGTACTCCAAGGTCACTCTGGCTACTCCTCTCTGCCTTCTTCTGCTGTGAGGAGATAGCTGCTGCTCCTGCAGAGAGCAGGAGGAAGCACTTTCCTTGCTTTCCAGCCAGCTCTCAGCTCTTTCTTCAGAGAGAGACACTTAAGTTTGTTTTTTTTTCCCGAGACTTTGGCATTTCCCTTTTTCTCCTCTGCACTGTTTCAACAACATCAGAACATATCAGAAGAACTTTCCACCAAGGTCCCAAGAGGTGAGCCAAGGCTGAAGAAGAGAGAGAGAGACCACACCCACTGAAGGGCTCTAAATCTTCCAGGTTTCTCTCCACAGCAAGAGGATTTTATTTTTAAGCATTATTATTTATTTCCTGTGTGTTTGGTAAATGAATAGTTTTTTCTCATTCACATTCGTCTGAGGAAATATTTCTTTCCCAAACCTGGTCAGAGAGGGTTGGCTGTTATTTGCCTTCTTTTTAGGAGCTGTTCTTTTCAGAGCATTTCCCTAAATTTTTCTCAAACTGGGAAAAATAATTAGTGGGGGAAATTGGTTAGTTTTTCCCAGTGAGTTCTGGTATCCAAAACAGACAACATCTTTTCAGATCTTTAAAAATATCCCTTTTCCATCCGCAGGAAGAAAAGGCAGAATATTCAGTAAGCTTTGAGTATTTACAGAGCTTGGCTACATAAAAATCATATAGCCCCGAGTTTGCTTCAAAAACTTCATATTTTACTTTTTCATTTTCATGGACAGGTTTATTTCTTGCTCATGCTGTATCACAGTTGCTTTTGTTTTTTCACACGTCGCTTAAATATTTACTTTTTGAAACAATCGTTCCACAGCAAAAATTCAACCCTGGACAATATTGTAACATAGTTTGTCAGAGCTACAAAAAAAAGAAGGGCACATGGCAAATAGTTTGCTGCAAGTGTGCAAAGAATTGGGAGAAGCTGCCCTTGGTCTTTTGATGGACTACATCAGCCACTGCTGAAGCTGACTTTCTGACGAGGTACCGAAATCAGTCCTTCTGACTCAAGAATTCTTGAACTTCCTCACGATGCAGGTAATGTCTTCCCATGAAAAGAATCTCACAAACACTTTGAATACCCAAAGGTTTGTCTCTGAACTTGTTTTAATCACATCAGGCTCTCAGTGGAAATGGAAGAATATTTTTAGAGGGAAAATTCTGTGGCCCGACTCAGATGGCTGCATTTCAGTGATCTGAATCATCCCCTGCCAATGCTTCTTTCTCCCTCTATTGACGTTAGACAGCTCCAAGTGATCAGCTCACTGAGGTGCCTTTTACACCCCCTCAGAGTCACATAGATCCCTATTGTGACAAGTTGTACTAGGGGAGAGTGATTTTATGTGTATATTGTATTTTCTCATGATCTGGTCATGAGAAATGGGGACAAAGGATTAAGTCTGCTTGACTCTTGGCTTGGGTGCGACAGCTCATGGTGGGATCCTGCATTGGGAGGAACCCCATTAGAAAGGGCACTCCCCATGTAAAGCTTGATGGATAGCCTCTTCTCATTTATCAAAGGATTAACACATCACATGACTGCCTAGAACATGGTCAGACAAGCCTATTCTGTGATGTGTTGGCTGTGCGTTTCTATCTTGTAACTTTACACATGGGTTCTCACACAAATAAAGAGAATAAGACCTCTTTAAGAGAAGGGAAGGCTTGATAAAACCCCCTTCCACTGTCTAAAGGATGGCATGGAAAGATGAACCCAGACTCTTGCCAAGTGTGTACGAAAACAGGTCCAGAGGCAGTGCTGGCGTTGCAAGACAGGACCTTTAAAACAGGGACTAAGTTTAGTATGGAAGTGGCTAAGAGCTGGAAATCTCCCTTGAGAGAGTGTGGGACCTTCTTAAATTCTTAGGGGTTGAAAAAACATTTATGGGCAAGGCTCTCAGCAACCTGGTCTAGTGTGGAAGCAAGAGATGGAACTGGAGATCTCCAGAGGTCACTTGAAGCTTGACCGGTGCTGAAGTTCTATGATTTTATATAGAGGAGTGCAGCAGACATGGCAGCATCCATGTAATACAACATCTTCTTCCTAGAGCTCTGTTCTGGGGAGAAAACCACAATGTCCAGTGCTGCCAGGGGACAGGAAGAAAGTATGAACAGATCCCAATGGTGAAGAGAGAGAAAAAGGTCATTAGCATGTCCACATGTCTTACTTTAACCTTAAAATCTGGATCTATTCTCTGGATCTTGATCTCTGCTCCATCCACGTTTGAGTCAGCTTTGTAGGAAGATTTACAAACGTGGACTTTTAGGCCTGCTTTTGTAAGGACATGAGGACTCTGTGTATCTGTGAGATGCCCACAGCAACCTGTGAAGCTTTTGGCAAATTTCATCCCATTGGATAAGTTTTGAGAAAGAGTTAAATTTTCAAAAGAAATGAATTCCTAGGCAATTTTTTTCCTCCTGAAGAGAGATATCTGTATAGATAAAAGAGAACTAAATAATGCAGCTATTTGAGGAGTTCTGCAAATGAGAATCCACTTTTTATCAGTTTGTGTATCTATGTATCTATCTATCTCAAACTTGTATACTCCCTTTATTATGAATACTCTTTGGCGCAGTGCATGCCCAGAATAGCAATCTGTGCATTTCGCCTGATTCCCTTCTCTGGTTGCATTCCACATTTAAGGATTAGGATCTTAAATACATGCATAGGAAAGTGTGAGTCAATGACTATGTTAAAACCATAGTTATGGAGAAGATTAAAAGTGTTCTCTTTCTATCAACTACTTATACCTTCTAACTCTGGTGAGCATGCTTTCATATCTGAATCAGTTTCAGTGAAGTGTTCCAGCTTCAGATTTGTCAATACTGCACTGTATCTGTATCAAAATTCATTTTATTTCACATTTCTGGTTCCTTTTTCCTGAGACTGGCTCAGTCAAAACTCCTCTATCATAATTGGTGTAGGAGCATTGTAAACATTACGTTAATTTATTGTACTAATGTATAGTTTAAAAGACATTAAAAATACTATAACTTCAATTAAAAGAGCTGTGTGGTAAAAATATGGTGATGTAAGTGGCCTGTCAATGTCTATTGTTGATTATATAAAACTGCAGTCACACAACTCAGATCTCAAACTCTATATCATCAAAATATTAATGCCTTTGAGAAGGAATTTAAGAATGACATAAAAGCTGGACTCTGAAACAGAAAGATTTAAAATAATCCACAAATGATTCTTAGGACTAAGGGAGTTACACAGGAATGACCTCAGATGAATTTCTGAACTCCAAAATTCCTCCTATAAGCCATGTGAGGGTGTGTGTTTTTTTTTTAATGTGTGAGTAATTAATCATTTTTGAAGTGTATCAAGAGGAGTAGAACCTCAGCCCTTTTCCCTTGTGAAATGTGGGATAAATATCATTGTGAAAAATATCCTCAATCTTCAGGACAACTCAGGGGGACTCAGTAAACTTATCACTGTTGAAATTCCATAGACAACATCAGGCAGGAGTCAGATGAAGTGATGATAATAGTTCTTTTTGGGTGTTAATGTGTTCAGGTGAAACCCTCACTCTGGCCTGACCTCTTAAAACATTTTTGACTCATTTGTTCCATTAAGGAGTCTTAGAAACACCAATACAGTTGTGTGAAGGAGTTGAGAAGGGGAGGCAAAGCAAGATTTTCTCTACAGGGGCATAGTGGAAAGCTGACGTGGTAACTAAAATGTGTGTTTTAGAAAGAAATAAGTCTGGCAAGATGGGAAAGGACATCCAGGCATGAGGGAAAGTTCAGGCCTTCAGTAGGAGCCATCTGAAGAGCTCTGCCACTGCCCAAGTCTCGTTTCACCAGGAAGAGGGGAGTGGTAAAGGGGAGCAAGTGTGGGAAGTTGCTTTAACATTAGTGGAGTTACACATTTCCCATGTTTTTGCTGGCATTTGGCCCTCAGCAACTTTCCTGCCTGGTTGTCTGAGTCACAGCAATTCAGGCCCTGTCCGGAACAACTCCAGCCAGTTCAGTCCCGATTGACCAAATGTCAATGATTTCCTTTTTTATTTTGGAGTGCTTGTTTTGGTAACCTCTATTCATGGAGGAAATCTGGATCTGATAGCTTTCCTGTTTCATTTCCTACCTGTGTTTTATGAGTGATCATCTTTCCTTGTTCTCAAGCAGCAAGTCTCCATGCAGTTTCCCTTCTGGAATGATTTTTGCCATTCTTTTGAATTCCCCGGAAAGATGCTGAACAGTGAGGGAAAGAGTTTTCTCATAGGTTTGAAGCACAGCTATAACTGGGAGCACAGTGTCTGTCAAAAAAAAAAAAAAAAATAAAAGAGAAAAAGAAAGAAGTGTGTGAAAAAGATCACAAAAGATATTATGTTGGATACAGCTTATAGTCATCCTTGAATGAGTAGAATATGTTTTGATAATATCCATCTAACTCTTGCTTGCATGCACTGAATTTTCTTCCTGCAGTAACATTGGAATAGAAAAAGCAGCTACAAAACAGGTAAGATTTGTGTCATTTTAAGAGAAAAAGTGAAAAGTAGTGTTTGGAAAAAAATATTTCATATGCTCAAGATTATTTTTGAGTTTTTGTTTGGGTTCAGATGAACTTTTCATAAATATTTTTGAAATTTATTTCTTCTGATCAACTGGAGAGCAGAGTGTTATTTTACACTCATAAGATGGCAGGAGGCAGCTCATTTGAAGAGGATAAATCCAGTTGTACTCTCACCCCCATATAGATCCATTGATTTTAGCCATCTTCCTGAAGGTGCACACTACTGCACAGAAGATGAAAATTAGATTCTCAATACACTGACAAGTTTTTGTCATGAAGAATCATGTCATGAATATTTTCTCCTGTGTGTTGAACAAGTTTATGTTTGTGGAGCTCACTCTGCACCCACTTCTCTGAATCCCTGCCTCCTTATGCTGCTTTTTAATATCCAGTTACTTCTAAGTGACAGCTTAATGTAAGGTTTGGAATGATAAATTCATATTTGTGTCCACTAATGGAAATCATAATTTTTAGAATCAAAGAATGGCTTGGGTTGGAAGAGACCTTAAAAATCATTTCCTTCCAACCCTCCGGCCACAGTCAGGGACAACTTCCACTAGACCAGGTTGCACTAAGCCAAGCCTTGAACACTTCCAGGGATGGGGAGTGCCTCTTTGTCCTGGTTCCAGCCAGCTGGGAGGAAGGGATGCTCCTGTGGGTTGGAGGGATGCTGGAGGGAGTGGTTGGGTATTGTCAGGGATGAGCACTCGCTTGTTTCCCCTACACTCTGTTATTAGTATTGTTGCTGCTCATTTTCCTATCTCATTGCTGTCTCCAGAAAACTTTTGATCTCAAACCCTGATCTTCACCTTTTTGTGCCTCCATTTCCCCTCCCCATCCCACTACAGGTGGAGGGGGAAAGTGATGGGGGAGTGAGGAAGCAGAACGGGGTTTGGTGTGTTTCAGTGGGAACGCTGAATTGGGGAATACCATTCCTAAACACATCACATTCCAATTATATTTTTAGCAACAGCTGTGGTACGTGAAGAATAACTGATGAGTATTTCCCATACAAAGAGATGTTATGATACTTCTCAATTCTTTCTCCCAGCATGCTCTCTTGTTACAGATAAATACATTTCAGATACTCTAATAATTAAAGTCATTATTAATAACTCAGAAATTTTTTCTTGCAATATACTAAGATATTTTTGAGCTATTGATATCTGAGAGAGACATTTTGCCATGTATTTATTCCTCTTGCATGGAATCACAGGGTTCATTTTGTATTTCACAGCTGTAATGGCCATCGATTTCCTTCTGGAATGCACAAGAAGTTCCTTTTATCACCAATGGGAGTCATATATCCACATTAAGTTGAGAATGGGCCCTGATTCATAACCATTTGTCCTCAAGTATAGCTGCAATATCAGAAATATAACAGATTCTTTTTATTTTTTTTTAAATATATATTTCATTGGAAATCCTTCNCATAAAGTGGAAAAGCCCCTACTTACCCCAGCTGACTATGGATCAGACCTATGATAGATCTCACGTCAAAATTCAAAGAATTTTGGTTTTGTATGGGTGTTCCATCTTTTCTGAGAATTAAGTGAACTGAAACCCTACATCTAGATATTTATTTATTTTTGCCTGTCTTGTTGATTTTCTTAGTTGGTGAGTCAGTTTTTCCGCTGCTACAGTTTCCCCACACTTCATTAAATTAATTCCAATTCAGCAATGCATTTGAAATTCTTTGTTTCATATATTCACACTACCAACCATATTGGGAATGTTTGGCTACAAGCAGAAAAATGATAAAGCATCAGCATAATTTCCTACAGTCTTTGACCTAGGCCAGTAAGATCACCGTTAATTTCCAGAGGTTAATTCATTTATGTAAAATTTACAGCATCATACTGGTTTTATTCCAATATTTCTATTTTGTTCTAATTCCTTTCAATTTTATTTTCTTCTTTTACTGGTTTATATCTCATCAACTTACCAGCATGTGATAATTACACTTTCTTAGTGTAACACTGCAAAATAGATGTCAGTAAAACCTTACCATTTTAAATGCTTATCTGGGGTACAGACAATAATCTGGAGCTTGGGAGGTGCAGGGTATAAGGAAGAATGAAGGACTTGTTTTGCTCTGCTCATTTTTGCATTCAGTCAACATACAGAGGCCTCAGATAACAGCCCACTAAAGCTGAATTCTGCTTCAAGGGCACTCAGAGTCCAAAAAGTTTAGAGTTTAATTGGAGAGTACATATAAATTTTACCATGCAAAATTGAGATGGTGGTGTTTGAAGAGGCTTCCCCATGTTCACAAAGGAGAGCAGCTGAGGATACAGTCCAATTCTTCAAAGAGCTGGCCTGGGGGTCTTTTAAGGGTTGATCATGTGCACACCAAGAGAAAGGGATGTGTTCAGTCCATATTTGAACTTATAAAGTTGTGTCTTGAAAGGAAACATCAGAAAAACTGGGATATCAGCACAAATCTCTGGATGTCTCCACTTGATTTCATTAAAAAAAAAAAAACTAATAAGAAAACATTTATTCATAT
>VZTN01022718.1:59095-88691 GCA_013400515.1 Erpornis zantholeuca | reverse complement strand
ATATATACATATAAATACATATAAAAAAGCTGTTTCTGTCCAGCTAAAGTGATAAACATGCATCTTTTCTGTTTCCTATTTCAATGCCTTTACTGACTTTTTTTCTGATTCTGCTCTGTTGATCTCAACTGGTTCTTTTCACATTTCCATTTCCATTATTGCTTTTCAGAGAAGGCAGATGGTAGGTTACAAATGTGGAAACATTCTGTAAATGAACTACATAATCTGCAAATACATTGCAGTTTCTTCAGAAACAGTAAATGAATCATCTATAAAGACGTACATGAGAGTTCCTATTTTCAGAACCAGTATGTTTTATAAACTCATAAATGCAGCAGAAGAGCAAATCAGAATGGAGTTGCAACATTTTGATAAGTCATTTTACTACAATTATTTTTCTTTTAATTATAGGAATAAAAGCTTGTGGTGACTATTATCCTTATAAAAGAACCTCTTTCTCTCCTGTCCTATTTTTTCCTCAGTACAGATTCTTACAATTTTTTCTTCTGAGGATTTTTCCAGACTGTCAATGTTTTCCCCAAAAGTACATGGCAAGTGGAAAAATGCATTAGAGCTATTGCTTTCCTCAATGGCTTAAATTCCCAAACACTGAACTTTTAAGAGTTTCATGTCCTTTGGGTTATGCAAAGCTTGGTCTATATCAGAATAGGAGACAAGCTAATAGCATTGTGTTTACCTACTTCTATAACTTCGATTAATCACCCAAAGAACCCAAATGATAGGCAGCTCTAAACATTACTAAAAGCTACTAGCTGGCACCATTTGTTTTGGTTGAGGGCACCAGAAGGAAATGGAGATTTGTTTTTGTAATCAATTTAAAGATATATAAAGAATCAGTTCAACATCTTTCAATCACTGATGATTTATGAGGCTGTATGAAATAATTCATTATAGAGGTAAGGTATTTCCACAGAGACACTTTCAGTGTCACAGGAGCAAGTGGTCAGAACAGTTCTGAAGATGCCATTTTATCCAAGTGTTTTCAGAATAGCAAAGGATTTTTATATACTAATTTTATATGTAAAGACATACACACACAAAGTGCAACACCATTTCCTATGTGTGAGAGCACACATGCAGTCATACACAAATCTTCTTTCATGGTGAGTTTAAGGAGATCAGTGCACTGTGAAGCTCCACTGAACTCTCTTGTCCCATGGTCATCTCTGTGAGTTCAAGTCTGATGGAAGCATTGGCACATCCTGCCTGAATATGACCATGATGGTCCAATAAAAGTAAAAGTGATTGGGAGCTGTAGCTTTAGGATGTCAAAAAAACCCCAGCATTTCAGGTTCTGCTCCACTGAGTCCAACAGTTCACCCAAGGCAGAGGAAACCCTTCTGAAGCTAATGAGTGTCCTGTGTTTGGGTGGGATATGTGGTTGCAAATGTGACTTTTAGTCTTTTTTTGCATGCATAGGCTTTGCATGCTTGATCAGTAATGTGTTTTGGGGGGCCCTTGGATGGTAATACAGAGATTTTTGTAATGAGAGTGAGGTTTTGAGTCTAGTGAAAAGAACAACAAAACCATAAAAAGTATTATATTTCACCCAGAATAACTTGATTTTTTTCTTTTTTTCAAAAATCTATAAAAATTTTATTTTGATTCTGGATAGCCCTGCCCAGGTAAAGTATTATTTCTTCCACTTGTGCCTTGGAAACTTTGAGACATTATTCCCTAATGAATTACAGATTGTGCAGCATCTCTATATGAGTGCCTTGAAATTATATACATATATATACACATATATACATACACAGAAACAATGTTTCACTATATGTTCAAGAAGTTTGAACATACAAAGAGCAATTGCTCACTCAGTGTTTGAAAACATCAACTGGAATTTCCATTTTGATCCTATTCAGGATTTAGCCACCTGTACATGCACAAGCACAGAGACCACCTATGAAGCTCACACAGAGAGATTTTTAATGGAGAGCGCTCACATTTTTAGTTAAATTACGGCATGTGTCATTCCTGCTAGAAAGAGGTACATTTATACTATCTGTAATCAAATGACTATCCCCATACTCATCCAAAGAATGCCTCTGAGAAACAACATGCTTTTTACGAAACCCAAATAAATTATTTCTAAGAAAAGAGATATAAGAGAGAGCAGATCTTCCCCCATGGCTGATCACACTCCTCAGCTGATGCTGCTGATAAATTTGCTGATAAAACCGGGAGGGACTTTCACAGGGGAACTTTACTTTTAAACCAGATTTGTAAGACTCAAACCTCCTTATATTGCAGATCTGCTGATCCCTGTTGTCTAACTGTGGTTACATGTGCTGACTCCAGTTTCAAAAATAATTTCTTAATCACTTTTGGCTCATCTTGGGTTTTCGCATTGCAAAGCCGATGCAGCTGTGGAAGGATGGACCAGATTCCATTCTCCCTCACACCTCATCAACATCAGTGTTAATTAAGTTCTAGGTTTGGGGCCAAGTTACACCCTGAGATACAAATGGCCTCCAGACTGGGGCAAGGGCTCTTCTCTTCATTTGCGCCGTGCCTGGCACGATGTGGTTCATGGATCGTGCCTGAGATTCCTGGGGATTGCTGCAGTAAAGATCATAAAAAGCAATATTATATCCCTTAAATAAATGATGATAATTCCTTCACACACAGCAGTAGGGTTGGGGCCAGCAGGCCAAATTAGTGTCTGTATTGTACAGTGACTTGTGGCCCTGCTCTTCTGACTGTCCAAGCTGGAGAACATGGTGGAGCTCACTATGATTTTCTCTTTCCTCATGCAAAGAAAGGCAGAGGGTGCAGAGAAGTGGACAAAGTTCACCTGTCATTCTGGGAGCAGGGAAACACTGCCAGATGAGCACATTCTGTGGCTGCAAACAAGGTAATTTTTCCCTTTAATGTATTCTGCCACAAACTGCTTCCTTCTTCAGGAAATCAAACGAGCTGCTCCATTAAATGCTTCAGACCTGCGATACCTTTCAGGTTTTTATTTAGCTCGAGCAGACAAGTCCTCATCCCAGCACAAACCTGGCTTTCCCCCTCTCTGTGTCCTTTCCTGCGGTGTTACTTGAGTCCTCATTTTCAAACGCCGTAATAGCATGGAATAACTATTTAGTTGAACACAATCACACAATTGTATGACAAGACAAATGTAATGTAGAGCACAGGGGAAATGTGATCCTAAACTCAGGGCATCCATTCTGCACCAGAACAGTCGAGAGCTATGTAGTTTTTGAAAGCCAGTCTCCTCTTGACAATTACCTTCAATTAATGGTACACTGCACTAAGCAGAAAATAAAAACTATGCCATTACATCCTTCAATGCAGGCTGGAAGGGTTCCAGGTTGGCTCTAAACTACCCTAAAGAGCCTGTGTTCATATTACAGAGTTATAACTTTACAGGCCTAAAAGAATATGAATCAACAGTCATTTATGCTGTCCCCTGCACTCGACAAAGCTTACGTCTGAGAGTTTTAATCCTGATGTAGCTGGGATATATGGAGGCTGTTGTGTTCAAAATATAAACCTGTCCACAAACATTGCTTTTGCTATATTAAAATCAAATAGCTGCTATACAGGTTCTTCTTTCATTGGCTTGTATTCCACAGAAATCTACTGGAAGAGCGAAACCACGCTTGTTTTTTGCAAAGTCTTTACTATGAGCTTTACATTAGCATCCATGCACTTGAACACAGGTCCTTTATTCCTCTGTTCTCTGATGCATGGGCTTTGGCTAAGCTCTGCAAACAAGAGAGTGCTCAGCCAGGATTGCTGAGTATGAGGTGTCCCAGTTTGCACCACACTGCCTGTCCCAGTCCAGTCCCACAGTGGAGGAAGAGGAGGGGTCCTTGGGAGAAGTTGTCTCCTCTCAGCTGTCCCTCCCTGACCTACCTTGGGTGGCCTTTGGCAGTGTGATGATTTTGATGCACAGAAAGGCCACAAGGATTGGCTGTCCAGGCTAGAGCTCACTGAAAAGTTATGATGAAAATGTTGAGTGGTGAAAGACCATGCTCTGAAAAAAATTAAAGCCTTGTGATTTTAATTGTCTCACTTGTTTTTGGGAGTTACACCTCAGTGAACTAAACTATTTTCTAAGTCACAACTTGGCTAAAATTTTCCTGTCAGAACGAGCTTGGATGTGAAAACCTGCTTAAAATGAGGCAATATCTTTAAAGAGAAACACCTCATTTTAGGATGAAAATACATTTTCTTCAGTTTCCAGCCAGAATGTTTGGCTTTCAAAGACAGACCTGCTTAGGGTTTGCTTCTCATTGTTGGTTTTTAATTAGACTTTTCAGTATATCAAACAAACATAAACATTTTCCTCTGATGTGTTTAGGACAACTCTCAATACACTCTAGGGTGGTTGCTCCTGTGTTTTTCTTGTTTTCAGCCTGATTGTGGAGGCAGTCTCAGCTCTCAGAGATGCCTAACCTGGTGCTCAGTACAGTCCATCACCACAGTCCTCAGCAACAGAGAAGCCAAAGCAGTCTTTGGACTGGAGATTTTTGCACTCATAGCTGGAGTAAATAGTAAATAGTCTGGGAAATACCAGAATATGTGATTTCACTTGATCATTTCTCATGTGGGACCAAAAAGTCCTGCAGGTTCTCCCGGTGAGCAGTGTTAAATGGCTATAACAGATTATTGGACATGCATATTTTTTCAATTTAATTACTAATAAGCTGCTGATGCAGGTTTTTGCTTTTTCCTTAGTTTGCAGTGGCAGTTTTTCAGCTTTTCTTGTTTCTTTTTAGCCATCCATACAGTGATATTTTCCTCATGTTTTTCCTGTCTCTGACACCCCAATCAGTGCTTTTGGCAGGCCTGAAGAGAGACCAGTGCACATGGTAGCTCTCTGGGACATTGCAAGGCTTTACAAAATCCCTTATATTTGGAGATATTTGGAACTTAACCCTTGAAATATGATATGCAACAATGAAAGCTTATCAATCATATCTAGGTTGACAGTAGTTTAATTGTCTGATGTGACAGCTTTTAACTGCCGTGTTTCCCTAAAACTCTTCATGCAAATTTTCGTTTAGGTTAACCTTTAATTAGTAATACAGCTTCATTTGGCCCTGAAATATCCACACTGCTAAGAGCTTTGCTTCTGAAACACGTGATTATTCAGACCCGAAAAGAAAAAGATGTGCTCAATGCACAAGATGCCAAACTGAGATTAAACCCACTAAGGTCTACAAAGCCTGCTGCAAGAATGATAACTATCTTTGTCAAAATCCCAAGCAAAAACATGTACGTCAAGTGAGATTGTCGATAAAATATGAATATCAGGGTAGGACTAAGTTGTGGGTTAGTTTCAAAGAATTTATTTTTCTCTGAGATGCAAAAATTATCTCAAATCTTACAACCCATTTCTGAACACTGCATTTATAAATTCTGATGACATGTGTAGTTTTCTTCTATGGCAACACGTAACTACAAAAGACTTGTTTATTAAATGTATCTGTGTGCTTCTGTGGTTCACTGAGAGTTTTGGGGTATTAATTTTTTAATTCTACTATGTCTGTCATTCATTACATGCATGCCCACAAACTTACAGCTTTCTCACACTGGACACGTGGATTGTAAAAGATGAAAACCCAAAGATGGGACATCTGGTTCCCACAGCAACATCATCTGCCACTGCATAATTAAAAGGGTTTTGTCTAGGTGATATGATGGGGATTTCTTTGCTTTGCAGAGCAGTTCTGAGCTGCAGCTAACCCTACTGTCCCAGGAGATCCTCATGTTAATCTCAGCCCAAATTCTTTCCTGTTCCCCACTGTAATGTTTGTCTAGGATGTGGTAAGGTTTAACTGAAGCATTTTTTAGCAGTTTATTTATTGGGTATTGCTTGGTAACTGAGACCTGTACAACACAAAACATGGAAACAAGCATCAGTTTTTGCTTCATGGATAATGCAACTGGAGTCATTGAAGCTTAGTCTTTATTTATGGGAACAGATTGTATTCCTACATCACAAAGTCTCAAAAAACACCTAGCTGATTTTACCCTGCATACAGCATGAGCTGGAGAATTCACCCTGTCAACGGGAAATTTATTTCAGAGATTTTACCTCTTGATTCATAGACTTTCAGCAACAAAGACTATACAACATTAAGGGATTAACTACACTAAGATGTGATGAGTGGCACGCTGCAGTCAGGGTTAAATAAATAGGGAAACTTTGGCTTTTAAGCATTTGCTTCTGTTCAGTGCCTATAAAAGGTTCTGGCCTCAAGATATCTGACCCAGGTGGTGTCCACTGTTTAGTGGAAGGGAGGTGAAGGCACTGGGATTCTTCCTGTGTGCTGAGAAAAGATGGTATAAGACCACCAAATATTTCCTTTATGTCATCAGATGTCTCTCTGCAGAGCCATATCTTAACACCAAAACAAGTCCCTTATCATATTCCTTCCACATTCTCAAGGTTCTGCAGGATCCTTGCACTCTCAGAGTGCCTTCACTTGCCAAGGCTTCCTTCCCTTCTCCCTGTCATTTCTCCAATTTTTAGACCTCTGTATTCATTGTGATCCTTCTCTCTGTTTCTTGGTCACACTGAATTGGTTTCCTCAATGTCTGGGTCATCCGCAGCAATATTTAATGAAACTGAAATATGTCTGATACTCAAACATGGACACTTGGATTCCCTTCTTTTAAGAGTTGCTGTGATTTGTGGTTCTGCCATAGTTTTAGGTTTTCACTTTGGATCACTGCACAGCTCTTCAGCAAACTCATGCTGAATGATTAATCATCTGAGAGAATCCTTGTATGAGGGCAGATTAATTAGGAAGTTGTGGAAATATGTCTTATGGACTTGCCTATTCATTGCAAGTATTCAGTCTATTGTTTCTTGGACAGACTTAGACCTCATTTAAATCAATCCACTCTTGAACTGTTCAGGACATTTTTATGAATAAAACCCCAAACAAGACTGAATGCTAATTCCAATATTTGCCGTATGTGACAGAAAGGAAAGACAGCTGTAATTCAACTATTTTGATGAATCATCTATGAACTGTACAAGTGTTAACACATCCTATCATTATGATTTCTACACTCCCACCTGCTCCTTTGCTTCACCCACCTGTTGCATCTTGCCTTCTAGATTGCAAGTTGTTTGGGGATGGTACGTTGTTTACTTTGAGTATGTTGTAAAATGCCTTAGTACGACCCAGTTAAAACTTCTAGGCTCTTCTGCAAAAATAAGAGTATAATGAACATCAGAGATAAGCAGAGGCAATAGTAAGATACTGATTAGTTTTCGGATAGGAGCCTTTAAAGTGCATTTTATTTTTTAGTAATGATATACTTAATGTGTGATAATGATCTTGGTGTAAAATCTGATTGGAAAGTAGACACCTGTTGTTTTTTCTGCAAAGTAGTTAAATGAGGTCAGCACTTTAAGCTTTCTCCCCTCCCTTCCCTCCAGCCCAGGGCTGACCTCACCTTGGTTAACACCAGATAAAATTGCAATGCCTGGTCCCACCAGTGCCTAGTGGAGGGAAAATTAACATATGTTAGCTATTCACTGGTAACAATGCTGGAGTGTTTCAAGGAGGGGAGAGAAGGCAGCTCCCAGTTGTTCCCTTGGTCTGATATCCCATGGACTTCACCACACACGTTGACTTTGAAGATGAGCTCTTTTATGATTGTCATTCCTGCTTACTGTGTGGAATTTGTAGCCCATTCCAAAGGTACCACCAAAGGCATCTGCTGGGAGGTAAAGATCTTGGCATGAGCAGGATTCAGGCCCTTGCCCAAGAGGATATGGGCTCATCTGCCTGTTACACTGGTCCCCTCCACCATGTATCTGTTTGAACAAGAGCATTGTTGCCTGTTTGGCAATAAAGTATTTAGCAGACACCCGTCATCCATCAAAGCATTATCATTAATAATCACAGTGAGACATTGGGCAGAATGGGAAATTAATCACAAGTGGCAGGTGAAGCACCTCAGTGCAAGAGGAGCTTTTCTGCATGCTGAAAAGGAGCATTTTTCTGCTTGCTTTCACAAAGGGAAACTCTGAGTTTCATTCAGAGTTACAGCATATCCCCCTTTCCTCTGCTGGAAAAAAGGGGGATAAAGGGAATGGTGTATGATCACTCTATTGCCTAATGGGGTAAACTTCAGAGTGATAGAAAGTGTCTTTGTACAGTCCTACAACTGTGAAACAGGGTGGCTCTTTCCTGAAGAATTGGAAATTCAAATTTCCAGAGTTTGGCAACAAGGTTTGAGTAATTTCAGGACTCATTGTGACTGGAAAAAAAATTATTGTAATTACCACCTTTCTTCCCCCCTCATGGCCCCCATCAACAGGTACCAGTGATTAAAATAACATCAATTTAATCTGATTAATAAAATAATAAGGCTGATTGAAACCTAAACAATTCAAATGGAAATCCTCCTCAATATATCAACAAGTTGAACTTATGTCACTGATTATAGACTCTTTTTGTTACCCTCTCCCTGAAATGGAAAATGATTCATCCTTTCATTATGACAGTTCTGATCTGAATATCATGCTGAGTTAATTGAAGTTTGCCTTTACGTTAGAAAAATCTATGAGGCACAGAGATAGTGTGTGTGTATTTTAATAGCTGCTGTCCCAATGCTTTATTTTTTAACCAAAGCCCATGTTCCTCCTGTAACTGAGTGACATAAATTATGCAGAGTGAAACTAAATAAATGTATATTCACATAAGTCATGGAATGAACATTTAACTCAGAAATGTCTAGTGTAATTTTCAGCCTTCCAATGATGACTCTGTTACTGGTAAAATATTGATATAGGGATTCCTATCGCTCCAGATTTTAGCTCAGGAGAGTGTGGAGGTCTCTGGTAGATATTGTAGGACACATGAGAATGCGAAAGCAGCCATATAAATAGAAAGAAAGTGTTGATGTCAAGTGCAGAACTTTGAAGACGTGGTAGTCCTTTAGCACATTCTCATTTGAAAAGAGATGAGCAATATTCACATGTAACGTTTCATAATTTTCCACAATAAAAGCTGTGTCAGCATTCCAGGCTCACATCTCTTTTTTTAAATGTAAGCCAAAAATGGAAGGGTTCAGTATTGGTTTTGAGGTGCACTGTCCCTTGAAGAAGAATCAAACTGAAAGAGAGTGGGTTTGGATTAGGAAGAAATTCTTCCTTGTGAGGGTGGTGAGGCCCTGGCACAGGGTGCCCAGAGAAGCTGTTGCTGCCCCAGCCCTGGAGGTGTCCAAGGCCAGGTTGGATGAGGCTCTGGAGTAACCTGGGATAGAGTTACTATAGCTGTCCCCACCCGTGGCAGGGGGTTGTAACAAGAGGATCTTTAAGGTCCTCTTCCAAACCAAATCATTATATGATTTTATGATCTTATTCTCCAGTATGTAAGACCCCTTTATTTTTGCAGTCACCTTCTCCAATGATGGCAGTGTTTTAAAGAACAGGAATGTGAGTCCAATATCCAGAGTCAAATCAAAATTAATCTTTCCCAAGAATCCCATTTTCACAGTGAATGATAGAAGATTTTGAGAAAAAGAGAATGAGAATAATTAATGCTTTGATAATTAGTGATTTACATCACGTCAGCTGAAATTATTTGGAGCATAATGTGTGGTAACTTTGATAGACTATTCTGCTAATTTGATTAATTTATCTCTTTTGCCTTTAAAACATCCCACAGCAGTATGTTCTATAGCAATAGAAAAAAAAGTAATGTTAGAGGAACATACAATTCATAAAAGTAGAATTCACAATCACCATCAGCAGAATGTTTTCCAAGACAGATGCTTATTTGCTTTCTTACTTCCTTAAATTTTCCAGCCTCAGCTGGTGACAGGGTTATCTTTCTATAACTGTAAGGAAGAGGGTGCTCCAGCCACAAAGACCTACCTTGTTATCACTTCCAGGCCAAATTATATCTAATGATAGCCAGGGAGAAGTGTAAGTTGTTAGAGCAATCAGCATCCAGCCCAGCAAACACTGAGACTGTTATCCCAAGCCTTCATGCTTATTATCCTGTGACAAGAGCACTGAAAGGACTGTTTGCTGTTTCCTGGGCTGCAGAAACCCAGTGTCCCTCTGGGGGCCTCCTCTAAACTCTGGAGCAGAAGTTAGATATGGTAGGACCCCTCAGGAGGATGCTCTAGTTTTCCTCTGGGTTGTGTTTTGTACTTTAGGGGGGTAAAATTCTAGAGACCACATTTACCAACTGACCTCCTAGCACAAGTTCAGCTCAGTCTGATCATGTACAAATCTGTCTCAACAGCTCTCTCTTTGCTGAGACATATGGGCAATTTCTTAAGGAGTCTACTTCTCCTCCTCATAACCTTTGATAATTTGCCACCAGAAGTTAGAGCAGACTTGGTTTCCATTAGGAAACATGATGCACCTTAGAAACAGGTAAGTTGTTCCGGATTTTAAGGGATGAGTGCTCATGAAATATGTGCAATAATGTACTTTAAGAGTTACACTCAATAATAGTGATAATAACAGTAACTAGCATCCAGCCCAAGAACATATTTTTGAGATGCTCGGTTGTTTCAAAAAATCCAGTTATATTCCACATACACAGAATTTGGGGCTCATGAAAACACTCAAAAATTAGGTACATTCCTTAACAAGAATAGGATAACCCTTGGGGTTGCCGAAACTGGGAAAAGTGCCTGTTGAAACATAAAATGCCTTCAAGGCATTTGGGAATATGCTGTTGAAAAAGAAAATCAAAGAGTAAGGAAGGGGAAATGTACTGTCATTTTCTGTTAAGAAGCTCATTTTTTGCCTCCTTTTATAACCATTCAAAATTACTTCTGGCACAATTTAATAATCTACATCAGTTTCCCAGGAGTTAAGATAGCAAATGATATTATGGCAAAAATGTCTTAAATAAAATAAACCTCAGTAAAACCAGAAATGTTGCTTTTTCATCAGATTCTTGAATAATTCAAGAGCTGTAACATCCACTTTTAAATTTTACTTAACAGGGATATTCTTCCTTCTAAATGACAACAGTATTTTAGTACAAGGCACACACAGTGGAGCAGAATTAGGTTAAGATTTAGGTGTTATGTAAGAGATTGTGTAATGTCTTTCTTTCACATGTGATTGTGCAATTTTTGTATTAATTGTAAGCAATTTTCCATGTTCTTTGGATACTGTTGTTCTCCTCCTACCTCCCCATTTCTGTGGGTCACCTTCCAAAATCTCTGTGAGGGGGAGAGAGGCAGGGAGCATGAGGTGGAAAGGATGCTGTGTTTCAGAGCTGAAGGAGACACTGCCCTTGTCAAACTCACACTGCTGCCCAATGGTTGGGGGTTGGATCCTGCCTGACTTCCTCCCTTATCCAAGAATTTGGAATATCTTATAAACCCCTGCCCAAGGAGCAAATTGCCCCTCAGCCCTGGCACTGACCTGGCACAATGTGACCACTGTGGTAGATGAGCTGCTTGTGACTCAAGAGCCACAGCCTGGACGTCCTCGTCTGGTGCTTCATGCACATCATGGACTGAATGCATAACAATGAGTCAGGTTGATTCCAACAGAGATTAAGGTCACGTAGAGGAAGGCTCTGAGATGACCTGGAGTTGTTTTAACTCTCTTTTTTTGCCCCCAGCTTTTAGTGTAAGGACCCTGGCAATGGGCTCTGTTGGTCTTTTAAGCTCAGATTAACAAGTTCAACAGAGCAGTGCACTACCTTGTGCTTAGGTAGCAAATAATGTAAATTTGCAGGCCAGCACATATCTATTTTTTTAGCAGCTCTGCTGAAGGCCATGTGATAAGTATGATAGCTTGGCATAAAGGCTGGGAGGCATGGAGGGAGGGTTATACCAGCATTACATTTGACAGAACCTGATTTTCATGTTTCTAAGAGGTGGTCACGATATTCGCCCTGGAGAAATGCTGTTCCATCTCAGAGTTCCTGAGCTGTCTCTCAAAAAGGGTGGGATCCATCTGAGCAAAGATATATGTTGACAACAGAGGCATCTGCATCCGTGAAAGTCAATCCAGTTTCTCTTTACAGACAGGGGAAATCTGGCTGATATATCCTGTGAAGCCCTGAACTATTCATCTCATTCTCAAACATTCCTCCCAATTAGGTCATATGAAGCATGCATAGAAAGTGCCTGTTTTTTCCCCCTAACTGCAAAGAGGGCCGGAGCAGGAAAGTCCAGTTAAAGATGTCAAAAATGCATGGGTATGCCTGAAATCTGCTGAAATGAACCATGTTATATTTTCCATTCTTCAGTGTCTGAGGTGTAAAAAGGAGATATCAGTATAGCCTTACCACTCTAAGGTTCACTACTTGGAAAATACTGTATTTTGAATTTTTTGTTGTTGTTGCTACAAAACCACAATTCATAATATAATCTATTTGATTTTACAAATCAAATAACAAATAAAAAGATGTGCTACTAGGCAAACAAGAACCCCTTCTAAGCTTATTGACACAAAATTTCCTCCCAGTTGATGTTATCTCTTTTCAAATTATATTAGATCATATCTTACCAGGAGAGCAGGCTGGTTAAGTGTGGAACTGAGACTGATGACACACCAGTTTTACTGCATTTAGCTCAAAAATTTGAATGGAGATTCTGCTGGTATGATATCACCACATAACTAGAGCTAGATGCACATTCATATCTTTGTTCTTTCTCCAGAAAAAGCATGAAGCCTGTTTAGGAGCTCGTTGAGTACTAAAATATCTTCCAGTTTGAAAGGAAATGAGGAAATAAAGAGAGTAAAGAAAATAATTAACTTTAAATCTGTAAATATAAAATTGCTGTTAGTGAGATTAAGTGAGCAATATCAAAACCATATTTGACTCTCTGCATCTGTCCTGTGCAATGCCTTGACAAAAGCCCAACAAACTTGGCACCTCCAAACACCTTCACATGCCATTTTTTGTGCTATCCAAAGCATTTATCCCTCTAGTGAAAAAAATACCACTCTGAGGGGTTGTGCAATAGTCATGACACTTTTTCTAGCCCTTTGAACTAGAACAGAGCACAGTAACAGCAGTTGGACTCAATGTTCATTGTAGGTCCTTTTCAACTGAACTATTCTATTTTGTTCTTTTCATAAACTTCAATTCCAGTGATTAATATTATGCCTTAAAAGCAGTGGTGTCTCACTGAGCCCCATAAAGACCTGAACTGAGTTTGGAGGTGGCTGGTTCAATGCAAGAGGGGACAAACTCCAAGTAGAGGAAAAATGAAAGCAAAATGTAATTTTTAATCCTTCTGAAGGCACTTCTTCAGCAGGATGAAATTAGTCTAACAAAACAAAACAAAAAAAAAATCTGGTCTATATCATTCAGCTCCTCTAATCAGTGTGCCACTTCCACAGCATCAACAAGGACCCCTTTCCAGGAGACTGGTGTACTGAAAACTGAAAAATTCAAAGAGAATCAGGTTTTATAGCTGCACTGACACTCAGGTTATCAATGCATTGAGCTATTGATGTGCCCTTTAACTCCAGGAACATAAAACGTGCCAAAGCAATATTACATGTGGGAGTTATTCAATAACACGTGGAACGTAAATCTATCCTCTATCTCTTTGCATCAAGAACATTAATTAATTCTGTGATGAGAATGCCATTTTTGGCTTGCAGTGAAAGCTGGGGGAAACTGTCAGTGATCCTCCTGGCTTTAATAAGTGTGGATTTAGTTCAAGGAAGGAAAAATGAATTCAGTCATTAAACTGGAAGATTTTCCTGGTTTTTATGAGATTGAGCTGCAGGTAGAACTTGCAATATTATATCAGAGGAGTGAAGGTGTGGATGCCTCTTTCAATGTCAGTCTTTTGTTTTGTTTGGTTTTGTATTAGAAGGTCATGCAAATTCAGGTTCAGATTCAGGTAGAGAGGGGAACAAGGCACTGCATGTGCCCTGGGACATGTGGTGTGAGAATTATCATATGGTCTCCCCACATCCAGTTAAATCCTTCCCTAATGCACCAATTTACAGTTATATGAACAAAAATGGGTCTGATCCTGTAGCTTTTACTTAAAACTCCTCTTCCCCAATGCCTTCCCCATATCCTTTTGTTTTGTGAAAACCCAGGGTCAGCAAATTCTGTTTGCTACTGCACATGGTAATGGGAAAGGTAAAGATTATATTGATCTCAAATAATATTGAGACTTTGAGATCCTGTAACACAACATGACCTGGAGATATTGTCTGCTAGAAACAGACATCAAGAGCACACATGCTTAAATCTTATGAAAACAGATCCTCACAATTTACGTGGCAATTCCAAATGTAATACATGATAAGTAAAAAAATCCAAGGTCATTTATTAGCTGGCAAAACCCTGGCTATGTATCTTTCTTGGCACAGCACCTTTAATGAACTCTCAAGGTGCTAACTGACCTCATCATGTTCTAGTGTGCCTAGTTGGAGAGAAACTTTGTTGATGTCTGCTTGATTTTTAGAAGCTGGAGATAAGAAATTCTTTGTCAATAATGGTACAATGAAATAAATTATATCCATGCACTGATAGCAGGAACACCTATTGGGGGAGTTACTTAGGATATCCTACAGTAGGATATTTTATGGTGCAAAAAATGCCAAGTCATGTGAGTGGTTTTTTTTTTCCTAAGGAGTTATTTTTGTCTAAGGAATTATTAGGCTAAGGGAAGATGGAGTAGGTAGAAGAGAATGTCGATCACATGCTATTCACAACAATAAACTGGGAAGAAGCTTTTATGAGTCTCTGCTCTGAATCACAGAGGGATGCAACTTTCTAAAACCAAAATAGATTCAAGCCTTTCAACCACTTTTTGGGAAAGAGACAGAAACTGAACACTTCTGTTGTGGGATAAAACACAACCCCCTTCCACAATATTCCAAATATTTTTCACATGACATTAGGGAGAGGTGCATTCTATAATTGCACATTCCTGTGAGCATGTGCAAAAACATCCTACAGATGGTATTGTTATACCTCACAAGTAATGTAGAGCCAGGCATAATTTTCCTTGGAGGCTAAAAGATTACCAAAGTCCTCATATAATCCAACTCTCCTGCCCTATAACATCTTCTCCTGTTCCCACTGGGACCATCCCAGGCCCCCATCCAGGTATAAGTACCTCATGAAAGTCCTTCCTTAAGGTCCCAGGACATTCACAAGATTTTATTGACTTTTGGGTCCCCTGAGGAAGGAGATGAGGCACCAGAAGGGCACTGAATCTCAAGGAGACTTCCAGCTCCTGAGTGTTTTCTCCTGAGTGGATCAGAGAATGGCCACTCTTGCCATCACAAGCCCTTGGCAAGGATGTGCAAGCACAGGTCCCTGGATGTATTTATGCCATTACTTCAGCAACTGGGCTCTTATATCAGAGGCACATTCTTATCAAAGAAAGGATAATTGATAATTGTCGTATCTCTGTAAGTTCCTGCAAATCATCCACATCTATTTTTTATGTCCTTAAACATCAGTGAAGGGAAATACTGAAAGACAGGTTTAGAAAAAATAAAATATTAAGTCTTTTCGAAACATTTAGAACATTTCTCTATACAGTGCTGGAGAAAACTGCCAAAGTCGTTTCCCTTTGTTTGAGAATTTTATATTCCCATTATACAAGAAATATTTTCTGGTTGCATATTAACAAAACATTTGCATATTTCAGTAAGAACAGCTGATTCTGGTATTTGAAAAAAAAATCTCTTCTACTGATTGCTTTAAAACTGATGGAGATTTAAAAGTCATGATATTACATGTACAAACATTTTTGAAGGCCAATATCCAACTGATTAGATCTCTGAAAAACTAATTAGCTAATTTTCTTGAAACTCCACAGCAAATTGAAGTATTATCCAAAGCTTAAAGCTGAAAAGTTGGAGAAGGTTTCATTTATTAAGAAAGGCCAAATTATTAACACTTAACAGAGTTTGTTAATTATTTTGGTACAGCAGAACTGTCATACCCTTTAATTAATTATATAAAGCAGTCAGTCTTTAAAACAAGTCAATATAAACTTAGATTACCTGAGTCGATTCTTATCCCAGGCTCCCTTATTTGAAACTAGTGCAATACTGCTCTTTTAATGAAGTGAATTGTGCTTCAAAATTATAAAAATAATAAAAAGATTGGAGTTGAGGATGCTAATATAGCTTCTTACATCTGAATTTCATAGTGCAAGGAGAGCAGCTACTGACATTTGCAGTGTATGTCTTCAAATCAAGCACAACCTGGTTCGAAATCAAAAAATCAAATTTTATGTATTAAATGTCTGAATTTAGTTCTGCATATGCAGAGACTGTTGACTTGCATTGTTTTTCCTTTTTAGATGCAAATTTCCCTAATGCAGAAGGAAAGTAGAAACTATTTGGGTTCTTGCATGTTCGCACTGCAGTGTGGCCAATCATCAACCAGAATCTGCTGGCTCACCCTAGAAAATTAAAATAGTGAAAAGCAGTATTGCAAGGGACAGAGAAGGCTTTTAAATGATACACCCAAATGAGCAAGTTCACTTGCAAGATTTTAATACAGAAAAATACTTTTCCTGTAATTTGCCATAAATACAAAGAAAATTTTACAGTGATATTCATTGATCTCTTCTTTAGTTTCCCCCATCAGGAATTTGGTTTCATTAGGCTCAGGAGGTAACAAGCTCTTTGGAGTAATTTATTCATTTTACTTAAATTATACTGATTTGGGTTTTATTGTCTCAGAATCCACTCCTGTTTGTCACATAGTCCCTTTTGACAATACTTATTTAAATGGAGTTTTGTAGGTTATTTTTTTTTTTTCCTGGAAGGATTTTATTTTAAAATATTTTAAAACATGCTCAATTCTTCTCTTTTATCTTGGTTTTCCTTCAAGTTGCAGGTAAGAAAAACTACTATGGAAAGTTTATAGTAAAACCCAACAAAACCAGAACCCCACCTTGCCCAGCATAAAAATAGCAGTAACACATTTAAGGAAACATCTCTCAGGGGAAGCAGAATGAAATACCTTCCTTATAAAACATCATTTTGCTTGTACAAGGGCCAATTTGTTTCATTTGTTGACGTTCACATTAGGATCCATTTGATTTAACCATATCTTTGCTTCAGAGGAAAAAAAATCCAATGTATTATTAATGTCTCGTTGTATATGAGAAATGAGTATTTGAGTCAATATTGCTTTGGTGCTGTGCATTATTAAGAATAAGTTAAAGTAGGTCAGCACAGCACATGAGGCTAAATAGACTAATAATGCATCCTACAGTAGACATTCATCTACCAAGGAGTCATGCGTTATGTGCTGGCACCAACACAAGATAAGCATTTTGATTTGTGGATTTTCCAGATCACATTTGTCCTGAAAAAAGAAATGGCTGCTCCAGTCTCTCCGAAATTCACCCTCACTTTTACCAAAGGGACACGGCTGGCACAGTTTTTGCTCAAAATATAGGGTTTTGCTGGGGAGGTTTATTGGTTAGATTTTTCAAAAGCAAAATCAAGTAAAGGCATATGAAACAAAGGAGGTGAGGGGATTAAAGGAGTTCAAAATTTAAAATTATCAAGTGTTTAGGAGTTAATCACAGAAATTCTGTAGTAATTCCTAAGTGTAAGGACATGAAACAGACAGCACCTATTATGAAAATAATAACAGTTTTTTCCCCCAAATTAAAAGATGTGCTGAAAGAAAGCTACAGAGCACCAAACAAGGAAGTGTTGCAAAGTGAATGTGCTTGGCTAGCTGATACTGCATTTTAAGCACTGATCAGTAGAAAAATGTTTTTCTAAATTGTCATCAGTCCTCATTCAGGGAAATTCTTCTTCAGAAAGTATTGGAAAATAATAATGTGGCATTCCTTTGGTATTAAGTCTCAAAGTTCACAGACCACATCTGTTCAGGTTACAAGTTAAAACTATGCTATCATGCTCAGGTTTTTGTTTTCTTTCTTGAGTATCATTCATCATCAATACGAGAGATATTATAATTGAAAATTATCCTACAGTTCCGTTCCTGGTCTCTGAGCCAAAAGCTGAGTTGTCTCCCCAGAGCTAACAGTACTAAAATGCAGTTAAAATGATCAAGTATGAGTCAAATACACAAAGAGAAAGGTTTATTAAGCAAGGAGGTGCCAGCCTTTGATGGACTTATACTCTAAGCAGCGTGCTTCACTCTCTGCTGGCTGCGTTATAAAACCAAGGGGAATATCTCCTCTTTTGTTGGATTTGAGAGGATAAATTTAGAGCCATTAAAGGTAAATTTTAAGAATATTGGCTCTGTGTTTTCCCAAGCACCAAATAATCCCCAGGACTCTGTTCATTTCCATAGCCTAAGAGCTGGGGATGCCGTTTGGGAGGGGTGACCACCACGCAGCTCCTGACCACCACACAGCCAAGCAGAGTTCCCAGGCTGGAGTCTGTGTCCTGGCTTCCTTTGCCTGCTGGAGGGATGTCACTCTGTCCAAACTGCTGCTGACACTGATTCTGGGTGTTTCACCTGGAAACTTGCTCCTCCCACTCATGGTGTCAGAAGGAGCTGTGGAACCACCACTGCTTCTGCTGCACCCACAGCTTCAGCTCAGCCACACGTGAGGCTGATATTTGAAGCAGAAAGAAAGCCCATAAAAATTGATTTCATATGCAAAAATGATGGGATTATGTATTTAACCTGTCTCTTAAGTGTCTTTAGTGTCTAAATAACTTCTGCCAATGGCTGCCCATCATCTGATTTTGTTGTCTCATTAACCAGTCTTGTAAAAAGCTCAATACAAGTAAAAGGAGCATGAAGCGATATCAAGATATCATATTACGATTGTTTTCTGGCTCTAAAATCAAGTTAATGAAGAGAAATGTGCCAAAAGAATTGGGCACTCCCTGGTAGAGAAAAACACGGGATGAACCTGGTGCACTTTTTCAGCAGAACATACTCTTGCATAAGTATTTTATGATTCATGTATATTGCTTACAGATGAGCTTCATCCAAGAGAAAAACAAGAAATCATGTGAGATTTTTCTCCTGCTTTGTTTGTTATAATATATGATCAAATGATGAAGCATGTTGTTACATATATAATTTTAGTTTTGATTTTGTCCTTATTTTTCCTATATGTAAATAGCGGATGGCTGTTAAAGAATAAAAAGTAATAATAACATAATCCAACTCAAGAAAGTGATGGATAAACACTTTAAATTAATGTTTTAAAGAACATTTCCTGATATTCCACTGCCTACTAAACACTTGAACATCTTTGTTATATATTTATAACAAATCCTGTGTTCAACGTTTTAATTAAGGGTCTCCAAAAGCACTCTGGAAAAGACATGCTAAAACCCATCAACCTTCAGGAAAAAAACAATCCTAGTGTTTCCAGCATTTCTTCAGTTAAAAAAATAAGCAGAAAATTCTTGTATTAAAAAACCTAAAATCAATATTACTAAATTGCTCCTGAAAGTTCCTCCTTCTTAATAAAAACAAGGACAGCATGAAGAACAATATATAGAAAATCCTATAGTGAGTTAACCTAATTATGTACAATGAAAACAAGCATTGTAAATTTGCTCTGAAATACAGTTGCCTTGTATGCATTATTTTACAAAGCACTTATTTTGTCAATCAGGTAAACTTTGCAAAACTACTTCAAGCATGTTTGGGTTTTGTTTTTTTTAATATACAAAGAAGAATTGTCCCTTTTGAGTGTGTCTTGAGAACACATTATTATAAAACAGCTTGGAGAATATAGGAGATTGCTTATCTTGCTATATTTTATAGGACAATCTTAAACTGTAAGCTCTGGTTTTGCAGTAAGAAAAACAGATCTCCTGCCATCATGTGGAATGTAGCAGTATCTCCTTTTTGAAATGATCTGATGTTTGAATACCACGATAGCAAATGCATGGTGACAGCGACATTATTTTGTGTCTCATTTGAAAACTGAACCATTATTACAGAACTTGAGGATTTTGGTGGGTACTGTCCAGCATCATTTTCAGTGAAACATCCTCTGTGTTGTGGAAGCTCTGCCTATGAGCTCTACTAAAACAGACCCATTTCTTTTAATTCTTTATGTCAGGAATGATAAGTTGCGTGACAGATTTGAGGCTTCTCCTCACAGGATTGTGTCTGTATTATATATCTCATTGCTTCCAGCGAAGCTATACCAGGAGGTTTGGGTTATACTACATTCTCATTGTCACTATCAGAGTGTTTGAAAATATGCCAGGCCTGATACTTATCTACTGGTGTCACTTATGCCATTTCCAGAGCAGAACGAAGCCAAGCTGGCCTCTAGAATATCTTGATCAAATTCCAGAGCCTATATTTATGCAAAATGTGCATCTATATAAGTGCTGCCAGAGCCACTGGACTTTTAAAGGAAATTCACCCCTCCCATCCATCCCTGTCCAAAGGGAATGCAGGTCTTCAGTGTGGAGAGATTGGTCTTGATGGGAAACAAAACAAAACTAGCAAGTGTTGAGTTTTCAGGTCAATCACAGAAGCCCAGGGTGGCTGAGGTAGGAGAGGACCTCTGGAAATCTTCCACCCAGCTTCATGCTCAGAGCAGGTTGCTGAGGATTGAGTCCAGTCAAGCTTTGACTCTCTCCAAAGATGAAGACTCCAGAACCACTGGATCCTTTTCGACTTCAATCAGTTTTTGACCACCTGTGACCTTAACCCAAATTTTTCATGTTTTTGCTGGTGTAGACCTTTCTCTAGGCTCATAGAGATATTCCAAATTATGGAGGATTCCTCTACTTACTGCTCTACTCTTCTCATTCTTTATGCAAGGAAGCTTTCAGCTTAGTTTCACTTTTCATCACTGAGATGTACTTGTCCCCACTATTTATATTTTTATTCTTTCCCATCACTCCCTGTGGCACTCTCTCCTTTCTCTTTTGAGTAATTTTTCCTGTTTTGCATGGTAGCACCTCACTAACACTTGTTTACAGCCTGATGATTTTCTGAGATGACTCAAAAGGATCTTCTTTGCTCAAGGTGAAGTTCATACATGAATCCATCCAGAAACATAAATTGTTGAAAAAATGAGAATATTGGCTTCTAACTACCCCTGAGTTTTCACATTACACCCCATGTTAAAGCTGTCACTTAAGAAAGCAACAGCGAATCAATGTACGGTGATGTATTTGCTGCTGTTTCAGGTTGCACTCTTGGGCACTGGAAAGGAGAAGAATCTTCAATCTGTGAACTCTCTTTGCACAGGGCTGATCATTTCAGCCTTTCTGATCTCCAGCTGGACTTTATGGAAGGCTCAGTGGGTAAGGATTTTGTCAGATAAGATGATTTTCAAAACGTGTCCTAAAATGGCCAAAGTGTGGATTATCTCATCTTTGAAAACCAGACACATCGGACTGGGGCTCAGAGAGTGATTTTCAGTTTTCTAAGACCATGCTAAGATGGAATCCTACCTCTTTGCTATAGTCAAAGAAAACACACTCACTTTACAGGGTAATAGAAGAAATTTTCATTTTTCCTAGAAGTATCAATCCATTTTAGACTGAAATCTGGAACGACACAGTAGAAATTATGATTGGTCTCAGATAAAAGAGGAATCTGTTTTTCTAAGTTTTACAGTAATTCCTACAACAAATTCAGCTTCCAAAATAATTTGAATCTCCCCTGTTTTCTTCTCTTCCTTCAGAAAAGTTTTATTTCTCTTCATAATGACTGACACATGAGTCAGTTTTAATATAAAAATTTCAAACAGTTCTGGATAAAGCTAACTGAAAATATTGTCAATCATTAAATAGGGTTTGTTCTTGAAATTACTTGCTTTTTATTTTCTTGCCCTGGACAATTGCAGTCAGCCAACTTGTCTAGGGTGAATACAAAAGCCTTCAGAAAGCAATCAGTTTTGTCTAAGAAAAGTTGGAAAAAATCTAATCCCATGTATATTTCCAGTAGTGATGTTTCCAGGACATAAGCACTGAACCAAGAAGAAAGATGTATTCAGCCACAGGAGAACTTATCTAGCATTAGGTAGTCAAGAGATCTTGCACTTCACAGGCACCCCCTGACCCCACAACTTTCCAGCTCTATTTACCTGTAATATTTCTGTAGTCCAGGCTGTGGTTTGGAGAATAATGTACTTAAAGCAGCATAATTTTTTTTCCAGGTAAATATTTATTTGTCACACATCGTATTAAATACCCTGCAATGACAATTTAGCATTGGACCAATGTCCTTGGGCATGATGTGCTGTTCCCTGTTTTCGTGGCCCCTGTAAAGAATTTGTGAGTTCTTAATTCATTCAATTGTAAAGATGAGTTTGTAGGTATTGTCTAAGGAGTTTTTAGCTGTGGGGCTTTATCTTCCTTCTCTGTAAAGTGGGATGATTCTCAGTCCACAGGATTGCTGTGAAGTCTAAATCAGTTGTTATTCCTGGCTTAGACTCCAGCCTGAGAGGTGTCCTTGAAGAAGTCTTTATTTTCTCTCTCTCTCTTTATTTTTTTTTTTTTTTCTGTTAGTGCTAAATATTATGCTAATTCTTAGGTCAGATCATGAACTCTTTACTCAGGAAAAATTTAAAGTGACCTAACTCCTGTGGTTATGACTGAATATCAAAAATGCACTGTTATTTGGACTTGTTATTTACAGGGAGAGAAACAGTACATATTTAGTTGTGTGTGCTTCTTTAACAGAACCTTGTGAATTCTTATCTATTTTCATGTGTACACTTATTTATTTCAAACTGTTTATACAAGATAACTAAAATGAATACGAAAGGAAAAAAAAATCTTGTATGTGTTTAAATACACCAATGTGATGCATTGGCTTTTAACAAACACAAACAATACAATGAATATGTAGCCTTCCTATTACGAGTTCAAGTGGAAAAGCAGCACAAGACCAAATTAATCAGGTCTAAAATTCTTTCTGCAATCTCTTGCCAGATAAATGAAGTTCCTTATGGCCGATGTCAATGGTATTCTAAAGTTTTAAAATCAATAAACAGGCTGTAAAATTGCATCTGTAATCAGGATAAGGAACACAAACATTTACAGAGTAACACACAGACATAACAAAATACTGCAGCTAGCTAAAATAGAATGAGACAGCCTGTTCAGATGCCATTATTTTTAAATACATGTTTAATTTAGCATCTCAGCTGAGATAAAATGCAGACAGAGCCATGTTAAATTGATATTACCAACTGCCTGGAGATATCTCCAGATTAACCCACCTATCCACAGCCCATCTATAGTAAAAAATAAATTAAAACTAAAAGACAGAATTCAGCCTGTTTAGCCTTTTTTTTTTTTTGTAGTATTGTACATCATTGTCAAAACATTCAGAGATAAAGTTTAGCACTGCAGAGAGCTGGTTATTTTTTAGACAATCCACAGCACCAGGAAGTTCCCAGGTGAATGTGTTTCTGGAAAAGTCTCTATGGGTTGCAGCAAGTTGTTGCAAGTTGTTTTGGAGAACTCTAACAGGTGTTTTGGGAACACATTGTGACTTAACCTGGAGCTGCTGGTCTGTAACCTGGCCAGTTTGCTCACACATTTAATGTAGGACTGATTTTTCCAGAGCTTGTGGGAATAATGCACAGCAGTGTGAGTTTAAAGAAAAACAACCTTACAAGTACAACAAAATTATATATGGGGCTAGGGAAGGGATATAAGGAAACGAAGTGGAATGGGAAAAAGAGAACGAGGGATGAGGTGGGTGATGAGGTTCTATGGGACAAAGCAATAAGGATGAACAAGAGGTACTTCTCTGTGAAAATGAGGTGTCAGACTAAGAATTGGGGGAAAAGTGACACTTTGAGGTACACAGTAATTTTTTAGAGCAACATCTACCTTTTGTTGTTGATGTCTTGGGGGCATATGTGGGGCATTTGGTTCGTAAAAGGAAATACTGAATTGGACCAAAAAGAGAATTTAAAAGAATGTCTCAGTCTATAGATACATAGAAACGTACAGAAACCTAAATTCTTAGGTGTGCAGGAGAATTTTTGTTATAGTTTGGGCTTTGTCTCATCTCCTGGAAGTCTGTGATTACGGAATGATCCCGGATTGCAGTACAATGGAAATGAATCTCTGAAGTGAAGGGTGTATTTTTGGAGTCCTTGCTCTGCCACGGACACAATTGTTCAGCAAGTTTTTTTTTTCCTTTCTGTGCTTCAGCTCCTAATCTGTGAAATGGGAATGAGTGTACTTGATTTCCTCATAAGAGTGATGTGAAGATAAATACATTCAAAAACATGCAGTGCTCCAATAATCCATGGCATACTTGCCTACCATAAAAAAATTATTAATACAGGACAAATGAAATTAAGTTGGATGATGTGCCTGTACCTGAATAACCCTAAGGGTGCAATAATCAAAAGCCAAGTGAAAGAAACAATTTGATGTCAATCTCATGAGTTCTTGGAACAGGATTCTGGTTTCTTTTACATTAATGGTTGACAAGATTGCCATCAAGAGTTGTGTATAAGGTATGTCTACACTTTAGTTTCAGGTAGAGGGTTGAGATACCTGTGTTAGATTTAAGCAGAGTACTGACCTAACCATTTCAACATACCTAAGCAAGGTATTACCAAGGTGAATAACTGTGGAAACAATTTTACTTTAGTGGGAAAAGCACCAAAGAAAATATGGTTCCTCAATAACAGCTTAGTTCTTTTAAGGATCATTCTTTGGTACAGGTTGTTTCCAAACCTGTTTTACCCCCAGTTATGAGCAATAGACTCTGTAAGACAAAGGGAGGGAAACATGATCAGCTGAGTAAAAGGGAGAGATAAGGGAAGTACAAGTGACAAGATGTATTTCAGGAATGAGCTATGAAATCTATTTTTAAAGGTGTCAGGGAGTAGAGCCAGAAGGGAATATAGCAGCCATTTCAGGACACAGCCCTTCTTTTGTTGCAACTATTAGAAAATGCCCATTTAGGGGTCAATGACACATTTGGATGTGTGAGTGAGAAGTGTGTATAGGATGACATGAGGGAGAGAAGGAAAATCTGAGACTGGTTTGGATTTACCCCAATTACTCTGAGCTGTTCATTTAGGCTTCTTCTTCTTCTTCTAGGTTCCTTCTGTTGTTACCAGAGTTTTCTTTAGGAAGAGAGATACCCACTTCCATAGAGTGATTCAGAAATTAAGGCCTTCAAAGCCTGATCTAATTTCACTGTCAACTCTGTCGTGTCTTGATGACCTCCAAAAGTCCCTTCTAGCCTAAGTACCTGTGTGGTCCCATGATTCTTGAAACCACCATCTCCACTGACTGGAAAGTTGAGGAGGAATATCTTCCTGCAGATGCTCCTCATAAATTCAAGTATACAATGGAACCTGAGCCAGGAAAAATTAATATTTTCAGAATGAGTGACAAAGAAAAGTGGTTGATTGCACATAGTTGGAGTCCTCAAGTGAGCACTGTCACTGTAGACTGTAATATATCTATTTACCCTAAAAGTATATAGGATGTGATTTTCTTTGGGTAAAAATGCCTTCTAGAAACTAAAATTAATCTCATTTGGAAACACTTTGAAAAGATATTTGAGCTCTCCATCTTGCTTTTCTACAGAAAAACCTTGATATCGATTGCACTTTATAAGAGTTGCTTCAGTGAGGATACCAAATATTAGCCAGGACATGTCAGTGCTAATCCAGCTTTAAGACAAGATGAAATCACATTATTTGCTAGTTATATTAAGCAGAGGCATGCTGGCTTTTTTGAAACTAAAATTCAAAATTTCCCATGAAATAGGGCAGAAAAATATTTATTTTTGAAAATGCCATTGGAAGTTGATATTCGGAAATTTCTCACTGGGTAAGAATTAAAGTTTCCTACAAGGTCTTTATCTTGTTTAATATAACTAGTGACTAATAAAACTTATCTTGTTTAATAATGGATGAACTAATTATCCCTATACATGTTTAATCCTTTTTAAAACCTGCTAAGCTCTTGGACTTGCAGCTATCGTGTGGCAATCAGTTCCACAGGTCAATTATCTATTGTGAAAAAATGTCTTCCCCTTTATCCTCCCTCAATGTCTTGCCATTCCATTTCATAGGATGCTTCATTATTCTTGTAATATGAAACGGGGTAATTGGGAACAACCAATTTTATGATGTCTATCACATCCCTCATGTTGTTTATCTTCTTTTTTTCCTGGTTTAGTTTTCATTATGAACATTTTTTTAGTGCCTCAAACTTCTCTACTCTCCATTGCCAAGACCTTGCTTCCCTCTGTTTCAACGGTGACAGTAAGTTTGGCTCAGAATTCTAACATTTCTCCCAAAATTTAATTGATAATCACGTACATTATAATGCTGAACATGTCACTGTCATTGGCTAGCCTTATAAAGGTTGCAGCAGTTGTAATTGATGGTTTTACTCACTGCCCTAAGTTGCTCAGCCCATATTTATGAAGCAATTGTTAATAAATCACTCTGTGTCTATAATTACAACACTGGGGAGTTGTTATTATTATTTCCTTTTTCTAATTAAAAGTAAATAATTCAGGTAGTGATGTATTATCCACTAGAGATGCAGAAAGACTAGAACTCTGTTCATTGCTGCAGTGTCTGATTTTGACTTCTGTCTGGGTGTGAATCTTCAAAGGGAGTCTGTTCTCTCCCTGGGCAAACTCATGGAATAAGGCATGCAACCCCTAAAATTAGTTTAACAAACCCATCTCATCATGCTGAGCATATGTGTTAGTTATGGGATTAGAAACCCAGGTTTTCCCATTCTGCCTGTGTCTGGAGTTATTATCTCTTCCAAAAGCACAATGAATATTTAATTAAAGTGGAACAGATTTACTGGAAGAGATTGTGAGACCCACAATCTCCTGGACTATCTCTTGGTGGTTAGGGTATTCTCCTGGGAGGTAGAGAAATAGAGATGTGGTTTCAAACCCCCTCAGGAGAAACTTGCACCTGGAACTGCCCTGTTCCAGGTGAAGCCATGAGACTTTTGAATATAAAGGAGTCAGCAAGAGGGTTATAAATCTCCTTTTCTTGGATGTGTTTTGCTGTGCTCTGAGAATGTTTCTGGCTTGGTTCCTGTGAGCCAGATAGGCAGGGAAACCACCTAGTTTGCAAATCCAGTCCATGGTGGAATGAGAATAGGTGTGGAACACCTTGGCAACATGAGCCTGTTGCAGCAGAGGGTTTTACTGGAAGAATGGTGGCTGTGGTAACTGTTTTGGTCTGGAGATATAATATGAGATGAGGTTTGTGGACAATCAGTGCCTTTATCTAGACCAAGTANCTTTGAGTTTTTAACACTGTTTTTCAGCAAAAGCACTGCAGGGAAGTAGCTGTAGCAGTAAAACATATTAATCAGTGCTGTTCAAAGTTCCCATCCTCCACGAGAGGAGCATTAGGGACAGCACGGGGAAGGATGACGGTTAGAAGCAGATGATGAGTAAACTGTTAAGAGTCCAACTTCATTAGCATTGCTTTGATAGATTAATGATGCCCTGAGATCCTGCCAGGTAGGCTGTTGCCAAAGGTGCCATCTGCGTGGAAAAGCATGCACATCAAGAAATTCAGCAAGGAAAAAAAAAAAAGGAAGGATAAAAAAAACCCCCACAGCTAACTCCATCAGTTACACCCCAAGTTATTTCCACCCACAATGCGCTGATGGATAACTAAAAAGTCATTAGTAATTATAAAAATGTTTAATTATATTAAAAACCAAAAAATCATACTGGAATGTCTTGCTCTGTACTTTCAGGCAGTGGGTCCCCCCAGTTAGTATAATAATATCTTCTATTATCATTATTATATTGTCAACAACATCAGCATCATTGTATTTATTATTTTTACCATTATTTGCAATGTGGACACACCTTGAAGGCCAATTGCTGTGTGATTTTCATTTCAGTTGTAAGAGGTAAATCCTGCCCTGGAGAGTTTAGCAGAGTATTTTTCAATTCCATTCCAGTTTAAATAGAAAATATTTGTATTTAGTTCCCATTCAAGCCAATAACTGTTTCATAATCAGTTTGTTAACCCTGAATGAGATTGACATGTTTCAGAATTAAAAAGTATAACATATAGAAAAAGGAGAGTTTCAGGGGGTGGAAAATCTTTCAGGTGGGAAACCAAGGTAGAAACTCCATCTGCCCTGACAGATCCTTTGCATTTTTGTATATGAAGCTTTTTTCCTAGCTCCTCGTGGCTGTATGAGGGCTCCTGAGAGTTTGGTGCTGCACTGGATTAGGAACATGAGTATCACCGATGTCCTGGTGGTCAAGTAAGGGATGTCGTTTTTAAGAGGTAAATATCTCACAGTTCTCCTTTCCTCCTTATTCACTTCACCTGCAAGTAAATCTGTTCCTAAACATGATTAATTTCTGTATAACAAGATACAACAGTGAGATTATTTCAGGAGCCTCATCAGGCTTGCCGGGATTCAGCTCATTACCTCTGATAACAAGAATCAAAGATTCAACCTCTTCCCACTGGAGCCAATTTGCAGAGCTCTCACCTGCAGCACGATCAAAAAGCCTGTGGGCTATATGAGCCTTGCCTAAGGTCTACAAAGCTTCCCAGCCTTGTGATGTAGAGACATGGATGGAGGTTGTACATTCTGGTATCTTGTGTGGAAAACAGAGGGAAGGCAGAGGGACAGGAAAGCATCAGTGGGGCATTTTTAAGCAACAGAAACCAGCCCAGGTGAAAATATCTTGACTCCAGGCTCCCTTACCCAAATTAGGTGTCTCCATTCAGATTTCTATACCAGCTGGTGTTTAAACTCCTATTTTTTCCATATGAGAGAGATTCAAATGGCCAAATGTAAGTGTGTGGTCCACCTTCCTAACCATGGGCTTTTTCTGGCATTGACAGTACCCTGGGGTACCAGGAAAGGTCAAAGAGGGCCCGAGGGTCTTCTATAAATCCCAAGTAAAATATGCAAGGCCTACAAACATCAAATGCCATGGTTTCTCAAATGGCACTAAATATCTGTGTGGGCAACTGAGTGAAATCTATATTCATGTAATTATACCTGTAAATTTAGGTGTCTGAATCTAAAGCTGAATAAATTCAGCCTTGTGCTGAACTGACTTCTAACAAGATTTTTCAGGGCAAAGAAACCCAACAACTGAACAAAACCAAAATCAAACTTTATCTAAATAGTACACTTCAGTCAGGCAGGTTGCTCTCAAGGTGAGATGTTGCCCCAGATTCCTGACTTTTGGTCCAAACAGGTTGCCAGCTTATGCCAACCTTGTATGATGTGCTGGGGAGTTGAACACAAACCCAACCTACATACCAATAGGAGCTAAGCAAAATTTTAATCAGTGATGGCAACAGAGAGAAAGAGTAGATGGAAAGGGAGATACCAGAAGAGGAGGGTGGTAATATTGATGACATATAATTATGTGCCATATTAGCAAAGGCTGGGCAGGTGGGGCAGTATCCATTACAAATGCTGGCTGTGTTTAACATGTTGGTGAAGTCTGAGGCACTTGCACAATGTTGACCGTGACTTAAGTCAGTTTAAACCAAGCTCAGTTGCGTTCAAGGCTTAGCTCTCGATTCTCCACCTTCCTTAAGAATGTTCTCAGATCTCACCAGCCTCAAACCTAGCTAAATCCATGTATTAATCACAGTTAGCTGGCACGATGCTGCATACAGTTTTTCATGAGTCGTGGTGAGAATATCCACGGATCCAGCCAGACTTACAGAAAAT
>VZTN01022718.1:35927-59063 GCA_013400515.1 Erpornis zantholeuca | reverse complement strand
TTCCCAGGAAAGAAAACACACAGAGTGTCCAAAGTTCATGTTAATGTTGATTCACGGCATATTGATTTTCCAAGGAAGCAATAAATCTCCTGTGGATTTAATATTTATTCTGACCTATCCTTAAGAACCATGAAAAAGAATTGAATGGAATTAACTATACTCCATTACAGTAATCTTTCAGCAATGTTTTTGCCTTCATGCTAAATTAACAATGTCTGCAATGTTTTTCAATTTATTTTTAATATGGACTAGCCTAGACTAAGTCTAGATTTGCAATTTACATACTCCATTGTTTGGCTAAGAAAGCTAGTTTAGTTATTCTTATGTTTTAACCCATTAAGGTTCTTTTTACTTTTAGATACTGCACATGCTCAATTTAGTTTGCTAGCAGACTACCAAAATCTTATTGATATTGTGAAATCACATTAAAAAAAAACCAAAACAAAACAACCTAAAGGTTCATTAAACATTAGAGACAATGTAGAACTGAGAATAAGATGTTATACTGATGTTCTGTATAATTTAGACTATTAGGTTTTCCTTGGATATTTTTATACTGAGTCTCATAATTGTGATAATAGTAAGGAATCTCAGTCTTCTGAAGTCTAATATCCAGGGAAGGGACCAGGGAGGACTTGGATTTACTGTTGAAGGGGGTAGGATTTGAAACTCTTTCAGTGAATCTTGTTCATATTTGTCCATGTGTCACTTTTTTATGCTCACATCCCAGCTACTCTGGGCAACACATGCCAGTGCCTCACCACTCTCACAGGGAAGAATTTTCTCTTTATATGTCCTAAGTTAAGATATTGTCATCTGTGAGTCAAGATTGTGAACCCTAAAAATGCTTGCAGGCTTTCAGAAAGAAGGAGTTGTTTGGATAAAATGTTCCCATTTCTGTAGGACCCTGGTTAAAGAAAACACGCCAGAAGAACATCAGAAAAATGAAATTGTCTGCATCAATTTGAAGGCTTAGTCTGCCTTATTAACTACCTATTTATTTTCCATTGGCATTTTTATACATTTAAAAGGATGCCAAAATACTGATACATATCAGATTATGTGATAGGATGTTCCTCAGATGGCACATGCACTGTACTTCTTTACGTTTCAGTAACTACTAATGGTCTCCCAGAATATCACTTATTCAGGACTTTCAGTATCCAACACAGATTCTTTTATACCTTTTGAACTAAGGAGACAGCTTCATTTTTTATTATTTTTTCAAATTACTTGAGGGTTCATCTTTCTGCTTCTTCATTTCCCTCTGGTTCTGATGAGAATAGTTTCTGTACCTCCACCTCTCATTTATTTTCAATTTCTGAAGCCCAGGTTACGGAGTGCCCACACCCAAACAACAGTGATTAAGACTTTGAAATAACATGAGGCATCTTTAACTTATTCTCCAAATGTGTAGCAATGAGTGAGATGCAGCCTGAAGAAATTCGGTGAGACAATTTCCCAAGTAATGAATTAATAAATGTTGCAATGCTTGTTAGTGCCAGCCAAAATCTCAACCTGGCATGCTAGAACGTGATCAGAGCTCTCCTTGCAGCCACCTTTGCTTTGCTGGACAAGGTTCTCCTATTGTATTCAATTAAAAAAGGAGGATTTTGTATCTAAACTATGCTTTAAAATAAATACCAAGGAGGAAATTCACAGAGCAATAACTGGAATAATACACCAGGATTAAACTGAGGCTGAGTATGCTCCTGTTTCCAAAAAGAGCAAGACTTCAAGTCAGTCCTACTCCAGCTGACACTGGAAACTACTTAACTAAGTAAAAATTTACCATCACTAGAAACCATCATGTGAGTTTATCAGGAGTGATTTTTCAGCCTCCTGACAGAGAGAATAATATACAAGTCACACACACATCTGCCTGATCTAATTTTGACTATCTTAAATTTGGATATTTAACCTAAACCAGCCATCCAGAGTGCCTTTAGAGGGGAGGGACAGCGAGAGAGAGGAACCTTGCTGGCTATCCGGATGGTGGCTTTGGCTGGGCATGTCCTGGGAGTGTCTCAAAGGACAAGGGACCACAACCAATGATTTTGACTAAACCCCCTGCACTGAGGTGACCAAAAGACAGCCAAGTTGGTTAGAGAGATGGAGCAACTCTTCCATGGGGAAAGGCTGAGAGAATTGGGGTTGCTCAGTCTGGAGAACAGAAGGCTTCTGAGAGAGACCTGACTGGGGCCTTCCAGCAGCTGAAGAGGGCCTGCAAGAAAAAGGGAAAGTGACTTTTTATAAGGGTTGTGGTGACAGGACAAAGAGAAATGTCTTCAAACTGAGAGAGGGTAGGTTTAGATTGGCTCCTAGGGGAAAAATTCTTAACTGTGAGGGTGGTGAGACCCTGGGAGAGGTTGCTGAGAGAAGCTGTGGCTGCGCCACAGTCAGAAGTGTTTAAGGCCAGGTTGGTTGGACCTCTGAGGAACATGATCTAGTGGAAGGTGTCCCTGCCCATGGCAGAGGGGTTGGAACAATGTGATCTTTAAGGTTCCTTCCAACACAAACCATTCTAAGTTTCTAAGGTGTATCCATCACAAAAACTGAGATTCAATTTTCTTAGTTTTGAAACTGAGCTGATGGAATAATGAAATCATAGAATAGAATCATAGAATGGTTTGGGTTGGAGGTGACCTTAAAAATCATCTTGTTCCAACCCCTTGCATTGGGCAGGGACACTTTTCCCTAGAGCAGGTTGCTCAAAGCTTGTTCCAGCACCTCCAGGAAGGTGCAGTTATGAAAATTCAGTTGTTAAATTTTGAGACAGATGTAGTCTCATGGTGAGATAGCTCATTCCCTTCAGTGAGCCACTAACACGCAGGTAAATGTGCTCTTCCAGGGAGGTTGGGGAAATATTTGTGTAAAGAAACACAGAAATGTCACCCACTCTCTTGAGAAAATTCACCAATTTATGCAACTGCATATGTCTTCTAACAGAAATTTGGACTTGATGATCTTGGGGGTCTTTTCCGAGCTTAATGATTCTATGATTCCATATTTCTGAGACTTTGTGGCTTAAGTAGAGTAACTAATTTGTCCAGAGGATGGTTCAGGGCAGAATCCCTCGAGGTGGTTAAGAATATCTTCATTGCCCTAGAGGAGACCAATGATTTTCTAGGAGACCAAGGGCTTTTGTGAATGCCTCCTCCCCCGTGTGAGGTCATAGGATCCAAATTCTGCAAATTAAAATGTGAACCAGGATCTGCTGAGTTTCTAGTCAGGCTCTGGAAATCAAGGTCCAGGAGTTTGGGATTTTGACTTTTCATCTCCTCAGTGGGACTTAGGAACTTAAGCCTCTTTAGAAATCTATGTCTCTGGACTTGAACCACCAAAGCACTGAGCTACACACACATTTTTAGAGGACACCATTGGCTTTCCCATGTTATTTGCCATTCATGTTAAGCATACGCTTAAGGGCCTTCCTGTTTTGGAGTCTAAAAAATATATCTCCTAAAGCCAAATTTTCAACAGCAGCCTGTTGTGGGGGAGGGAGGGAGACTCCAGCTCTGGCTATCCAACTTTATCCCATCATATTTGGTATCAGAGGATTTCTCACTTGCAAAACAAAACACACAGTAGTCAGGAACAGGGGCCCTTGACATGCCTGGTATTTTATCTTCTCTATCTTTAAGGAAGGGATATTAGTCCTCACTTCTCAACCTCAGATGGTTGTTGTGAAGATTAATTAGTTAATGCTTTTACAGCACAGAAAATGTAAAGTGCTACTATATAAAAGTATTATTAAGTGCCTGCAGGGTCTTGCTGTCTAATGTGGCTGAATGGGAGAGGCTCTGAACCATGGAGATTAGGCAATTTTTGAATAGTTCTTTTCAAATTGCATTATTTTTAACTCTTTGTTGTTCTACTATCCTCTCAACAGGATTTGGAAATATTTACCCTATTCATTGTATTTTTCTATTTTCTTTAACACTCACTTTTAAATAAACACAAGTCCTAGGTTTTTATCTGCGAGCAGAGTTGTATTGGTTTAAATAAAGGTGTGATTTTACACCAATTTTATTTATCCTAATCCTTTTATTTCAATTTCAAATTAAGCTTATTCCAGTTCGCCATAAGCTGATTCAGAACGAGTTTACGATAAACTGAGATAAGCCACTCTAAAACTGAAATCAGTGTGTCCACACTGGGATTTGCTCTAGTTTAAGGAAGGCTGTGAATTTGAACACAAGTAATTGTGGCACAAACTACAAAATGAATTTACAGCTTGCAAATGATTAAGCAGTACCTGCTCATGCACTTAACCTTGAGCACGTCCTCTCTAAAAAACTTAATTTTAATCCAGAGATAAACTACCTGCGATCACCACCCTATTAAAAACAGGGTGAAAGCATGCACATGTTAAATCGTGAGACCAGGGAGTAGTTTTGGTTTGGAAGGAACCTTCAAGATCATTGTGTCCCAAGGGCAGGGACACCCTCCACTAGACCAGATTGCTCAGAGCCCCATCCAGCCTGTGAAGCAGCCAGGACTTGCTATAATTCCAATGAGAATGGGAGAAAGAGGGAATATATTTAGGGAAGGGCTGTCCCACAGCTTGGGCTGCAGTCCTCTACCTTGCAGGGATGCCAGAGAGGATGGAGAGGGCTTGACCACCACCCTGCTTGAATGTTGTGTGTCCAACTGCTAACAAATTTCCAATTCACCCTTCTTGCTCAACCTTATTTGTGTGTCTGTGTGCTGCCTCGCTGCCTCACATCCATGCAAACGTGTGCATGGACATGCTCTGGATTGCTGTTGTCCCAGTGAGTCACCCTCACCCTAATCAGAACTGTGGCCATCAACACTGCTTTTGTCTGAGCACATGTAATTGCACAACTGGCAGGAGGTCGATGGAAACTCAGGGGTGTTAACAGAAAGGGATGGAATGTGGCTTGTTCTGCCACAAGAGCAAGAGAAAATAAGTAAAGAAAAAAAGAAGTTAAAGGAAAATAGAGGAAAAATTAAATAAAGAGAGATAAAAATAATTTTTTTTGTTCCTTGTGCCAATATTAGATATAGACATACTACAGATAAAATTAGAGAAAAGACGGTGAAAATTCATTTTTGTCTCTAATTTTGGATAATATAGGGTCAAAAGATCTGATATGAAACCCTTCCAAGGAATCAAAATTAGATTGTATGTGAAGAATCTACATTTTCCAACAATATATATTTTTACTTCTCCTTAATGACTCAAAATGTTAGTTACCTGGTGTCTGTCAAGCACTGATAAACGTGATTAGCAAACCAAATAAGGATATTAAGAATTTTCCCCTTCACCTAATTTTTTATTTCATTCAAAACACACTGAAGTTATTATAAAATCAAAAAACTAAATTTAGGCTTTCAAAACCTTATTCAGAAACTTAAGTGAGAACCTTATTTAGCAAAGATCATAAGCACATGTTTAAATTGATCCTGGTTCAGGAATGTGCTTAAGTATATGCTTTAATCTGATTAAATATGTGTTTAATGTTAAACACATGTTGAAATGCTTTGCTGAATTGTGGCTTGATTTTCAAAAGTGTTAAGTACCTTGAACATCTCATTAAGGTCAAGAAAAGCTGCATGTCTTCATGCTCTTACCCATCAAGGCATTTTCTTACATGCTTAATTTCAGATTTAGGAGCCTAGCCATTTTTTTTTTTTTAGTAAAATTTTGGCCTCAGTTTTGCTGAAGATAAACACAGTAACATCTGGATTCATACCTTATCTGAACTATCTACCACTAATGAGTTTTCTAAGTTGGACTGAAGGACTGAAAACTTCAGCATAGCCTCGGTTTGTTTGATTTTCTTTTGTTTTTGTTTTTAAAATGTAATTTTTAGTGCTCTCTGTTTCCATTTGGAAAGGCTCTGCTCTTTCCAGTCCCAGCCAACACTGAGAAGTGAAAAGGTGTGTGAAAAGAACTATTACTATTAACATTATTAAGTGCTGACAGCATTCTTAGTTCAGTACAAGACACAACTGAAAGCAGACTCTTCTTAGCACATCTTACTCACAGGTAGTCTGGATTAATTTCAAATTCCAGATGGCTTTTCAGGGTGGTTTCTATTTTATATGAAACATTTTTCCTTTTTCTAAGAAAAACAAAGAGATAGTTTAGGCTTAGAAAGATTTTTTTCCTCCCTTATTCTAAGATTTTAACAAATTAAAGGCCAGCCATGTTTTGGATTCTAAAACTTCTAAAAGTCTGCTCAATCCTATTGCTCTTATTGTCATTGTTCTTAAGAAGAAACACTGGCTTTTTAAGAGCTTTTCACTGCACAAATACATATACATGTAGGTTTCTGCATCATTTTTTTCTCCACAAGGTACATTCCTATAACCTTCACCCACATACTGTGCTTTACATCAATAGCAGCTTTCCGTGTGACTCAGAACAGCTTTAGATCTAAAGCTTTAGACCTAAAAGCCTTTCTGCAGCTGAGCCTTGCTAAGGGGAGGTAAATCTTAGCCTGTTCCCACCTGCTTATATTCACTGTTTTCTTCCAGCCCCCTCCCTCACTAAGAAGGTATTTCTGGCCCCCAACAGACACACGAAACGTGGAGGAGAAATTCCTTCTCGCTTTTGAGCAGACCTGGGAGGTGATGCAGCTGCACCACGACACTGCTGCAGCTCTACATTTGTGTGACACCAAACTATTCACGAGCAATTCAGGCTCTGGCATAACTGCAGCGTTTGTGACACCAACCTGAGCCCAAATCTGGCTCCACCTGTGCAAGGAGGCTCCTCTCAGCCCCACTCCGCACCTGCCCCCACTGCAGCCTATTTATCACATCGTTTTTTCCTATGTCATTTGGTCTCTCTTTTAGAGCAGGAGCCCAAGTGGGAGATATTCCTTCTTTCTTTCTGGCAGAGGTAGGATTTCCTGCTGTTAGGTTAACTCTGGAACAATTCGTCATCAGAAGAGGGAGGGGGCATTAGTCTTTGGAAGAGAAGAGTTGGGGTGGAAAGTCATATAGGAGGATCTGCACTCCACTGTGGAGCAGAAAAGAAATTCCAGAGGGAAGAAATTAATCTTAATCACCTGTTGTGCAAAAGACTCCAAAAAGGAGTGACTTCTTCCAGGAACAACTTGTGCCCCTTCCGAAAAGAACAGATCAGCTAGGAAATACAATTTGCCCGGAACTGTTCCCCTCTGTCCTCCCTGCCCCCAAACAGAGAGGCTCCTTGTACAAAATATTTAACTATGCTATAATAAGGAACAACATTTTCATATGTTATCTTAATTAAGAGAAATTTTAAATTATATTTCCCAAAGCTATCATGGGGTCTTGTGGACTACAAAAGGGATGGTAAACTTTTAGGATGCAGGAATGTGATGACAAGAATTTGGGAGCAAACTTGGTTGTTACTCTGCTCCTGTGTGGGCAGAACGGGTCATGTGGCTGAAGTCCTTCAAGCAAGTTAGTAAATTCTTCAGTTTGGTCTCACATAACATTAACTATCTAAAATATATCTCACCTAGTTGTCCAGGCTCCCTCTACAGATAATGAAGAGAAATCCACTAGGTCATTCATCCCAGGATCATGGTGTTATTGACTCATTTTGTGCATGATGTCCATCTACACACATTTGGACCTCAGGAGGAATTTAGACAGCTGTCTTATATTAAACATTATATTTTAGATGCCTAATATGAAATGAAGCCATCCCAAAACCTTTATCAAGAATGCTTGACTATCAGATCTGCAGAAGAATTGCTTTGGTGCCTTTACTCCACCTTGGTTGAATCACAAGCTTGTTTCCTTATCGGGACTTGTTTTGTGTGTTCCAGATTAATGATAATCATGATAATTCTTTAGGGAGATTAAGTAACCTTCACAGTCATCATGTAATAGGTAAATACAGATATCACTGGTTTACAGATGAGGAAATAGTCAGTGAAAGTTTAAGTGACTTGTTCTATCTAATTTAATCTTGTTTGAGTTAATCTAATCTGTGTTTTATAAATAAATCACACAATCACTGTGATATGTAGGCAATAGACAATCAAGACAGTGCTGGAGACAGTATTCAGGAATTCCTAGCTCCCAGGCCTATCTTTGTCCCACAAAACTATTGCCTTAAGACCTGACACATAGAAGCAAATAGTCTTAAAATTTCCATGAAGCATTTCTAGGTGATGTATTTTAATGCAATTGAAGTTCTGGAAACACAGCACTTCTCTTGCCTTCTCTGAAGAGATTGGGATAAGAATTGTTGCTGCCCAGAAGAGCTGGGTATATGAGGAAATGGATGAGAGAACTGTGTAGTCAGTGTGATTTATCATTTTTGGAGTCCTATCTGGGATAAGAGAAGACATAAATCCCTTTGAGAACAATGTGATATAACTTTCATCTTAACTCTTTCCCCTAAGAGTTATATGGTTATTATACTTAATGAAGGAAAAATAATTGTTTGAATTATTTTATGAGTTTGACTTTATTTTTTTTTTGGGCTTTTTGGGGTTTTTTTGGGTTTTTTTGGTTTTTTTTTTTTGTTTTTTTTTAGTGGATTTTTTTACTTTTTTGACAAATTCTTTCTAACCAGGTTGCATTTACTCCTAGGAGCTGAAATCTGTTTGTGAGATGGGTGTTTGTGGACAGTGCCCTTACTGGGAAGCAGAAGCTCAGATCTATAACTCACTTTTGACTTGCATGAGATAAAGGATGAGGTCCACTCTGCCTGAGCTGCTGCTGCCTGCTGGAGCAAGAAGGATGAGGCTTCAATTCCCCTTCCTAGCTCAGATAAAGTGCAGATATGAACCAGTCTGGAATGAATGTTTAACCTTGGGAGTATTTGCTATCTCTGGGCAATCTCTGTTTTCTCCGGGTTCTTTAAGTGGTTGGTTAAAGTTGGCGGTTTTTCTGTGGACATGGGAAAAGGTTTTGGAATCTTACAGAGGCCGTGGAGGAGGGAACAATTGTTTTATTCAGCTTATTCCATTGGGACCACAGATCTGATAGAGATACTTTGGAAGGGAACACATTACAGTACAGTTGCAGGACTGCCTTCTGGGGGTTCCCCAAAGGGTGCATTTGGAGAGTGAAATGCAATTTTCAGTCTGTTCCACCTGGAGATGATCTCCACTCCCAAATGAATGGTTTCTTCCCCGTTCAGGTTTTACTGAGGGTGCAGCCAGTGCGGCCTTCTCTGATTAGCTCTATCTCGGAAGTACGGGGCAATCACTTCTCCACAGAAACATGTTCTACCTCTTTCAAAGCCTCTGGTTAAATTTTTATCTAAGTCATCAGATTTAGCAATTTGTAACTGATCTAATCTCTCTGCAAAATCCTTGCTCACCGAAACTGTATCCAACAGCTCTTCACTGTAAACCTTCTTGTTCATATAAAAATAGAACCGCAAATTATGTCGGTGTCTTTTCTTTATTCTCTCTCTCTCTCTTTTTTTTTTCAACTTCTTGTGACCTATCGCCCTTTCTTTTAACCTAAATCAAACAGATTTTCAGATTGGCTTAACAATAGTACTTTATGAATCATATCACCAATTGCCAGCTATCATACAGTAAAACAGCTAATAATGTATAATTAACATTATAGGCTAGTAATGAATCACATCATCGTTGCTGACTGTCTACCACGTTATTAAAAAGATAGATTTAAGTAATCACAACTGACTTTTTTATTTTCTTTCCTCCTTCCCCCAAAGTACTCTAAGAGGAAAAGGAAATTCCGGTTGTGTGGGTAAGATGTTATTTCTATCAAACAACATGATTCATCAAAAATGATTTCAATAATCACTTACATAGGAAAAACCTAAGGCAGGTTTAGGTTAAGGCTTTCTGTAACATCATATTTTCTGTCAGCATGTGCATTCAAACAAGCAATTTGCTGAGACCAAGAACATCTATGTGCAGAAGGACTAAAAATTCAGTCAAAAAGCCACATTTGTGTATCCTTTTCCTAATTTGAAAAATTATTAGAATTCACCTTGCTTAGGTTCAAGGGGAACTTTCTTGCTCCCTACAACTACCTGAAAAGAAGTGGCTGACACACGGGGCTGAGGCTTTTTTCCCAGAAAAACCAAACCATAAGACAAAATGAAATGTCCCCAAGTGGTGCTAGGGGAGGTTTAGATTGGAAAATAGGAATAATTTCTGCACCAAAAGGGTTGCCAGGCATTGGGACAGGGTGGCCAGGGAAGCTGTTGAGTCATCAGCCCCAGAGGTATTTAAGACATATAGATATGACACTTGGGGACGTGGTGGGCTTGGCAATTCTCCACGTTGGTAAAGGTACCAAAGGGTTAATGATTGGACTCTCAGAGGGTTTTTTCAACCTAATCAATTCCACCATTACAGGATTCTCCGGGCTCCAGTGCACAGTAGCTGCTCTCTAAGAATTTAACAAAGATAGTCTTTATATCTCCAGGTTTAGATCCTAATATTTTTTTCCAAGTTAGGCAACATATTCCTACAGCCTGTTTCACAGCTTCTCTTCTTAACTACCATATGTTTTTATGGTTTTGGGCTTTTTTCCTAGTTTTTTTCTTTTGCCCCAGTGTGTTTTCAGTTTTGGCCAGTAATTCTACTTAGATCTCAGCATCAACATGGTGATTCTTCAGTTCATATTTCACTGAAAATAGTGATGATACTGTGGAAATCTTCTGTTCCTGCTCTCCTCACATAGTTCACATTTTGTTCCAACTGGATGAAAGTCACCAGAAAACTCTGCCAAAGCTGTTGATACATTCCAAACTGGCCTTTGAGGAGAGCCAGGTCAATAAAGCTCTATATCCTACATGCACTAGGTCAGGTGAAGTGTCTGCCAAGCAGTTTCAATTCCCTACTTGCATCATTCAATTTGATAATTCGAGGAGCAATAACTAAAGGCAATGATAAAGCTTCACAACATTCATTTTCACTGACCCTTAGGTGCAACCCAGGAACCCACCTTGTTAAGACTATTTACACAGGAGTTGAACAGATATTTACATAAAGAGAATCAGGGCCTTTTCACTCCTTTGTATGGTCTCAAGAATGATAATGAAGATTCTTCCCAACATCCCTCACATTTGGAAAGATACTTACCTTGCAAGTATGCAGTGAATAAATCCCTTCATGACAGAATTCATGGGTATTGAAATGAGGTTTTCTGCTTCAGTGGCAAATGTTTTTAACACCAAACCAACCTTTGCCCTATAAATTTTTATTGTTGATTTTTTTAAAATATTCTAAAAAAATATTAATTTAGACTTTTTCAACAAACACATTTACATATATTTTATCAAAGAAAATAAACTAAACAGTTTTCAGGTACTTTTTCTATATTAATATTCTAATATTTTTCTCCTTCATTTCTCCTCCATTTTTCACTTCTTCCTTCTGAGCAGTTCTTCCCCTACCTTTATTTCTCCTTTGGTAATGGAAAAAAGTCCTAGAAACTTTGGATGAAGCTTACTGAGTTAATCATCATAGCTTCATTTTTTTGTAGTGGAAACACCTGCAGAAGGAAGATCCTCTAATTTAGCTCTTTCAAAGATGCCTATAGCTGTCCTTTGAATACAGAGTATGCCTATGGCAACTGGTGTAAGTGTAAATACATGAAGTTAAATGATAGCAATACCACCCAGAAATGAAAACTTGAAATAAACCTGATATTCCCTTCTCCTTTGATACATTTTCCCCCTCTCTTTTTTCAAGCCAGAGTATAAATGGGGATAAAAAATTAGGGAAGAAGTTGAAAAATCACTGGTATTTAGGTTGTTAAAGAAAACTTGGGAACAAATACTTTTGAAGATTTCACTTAGCTACATGTTTTAAGATCCTAATAGCAATAAGAAACTCAAAGAGAAACTGTCATAAAAACCACTCAGTGTGTAAATATCAGTTCCACATAGCCCAGCAGAGGTGTGTATGACTGATTCCTGCACCAGCTAAAGAGGTTAATCAGGAGCAAGAAGCGAGCTCATATTTATACTGAGTTTAAGAAGAATTGAACACATAAGACTCCCTTCCTACAAACTTCCACTGACCACGTGGAAGACACAAAATATAAAGAAAATGGGAAACAGGATCCTGAGTTGGTATCACAGCAGTTGGGCTGCCGAGCTGAGAAGGAGCAGGTCTGGATTACAACCTCTGTTCCCAGGCTTGTTTATGTATTTTACATTAGGCAGTCACTGAATAAAACAAACCTGGGAGCTCTGCCAGGAGTTGTCCACACCCAAACAGTTGCAGGATTGGTACCTCGGTCTTTCCCACAGATATGTTTGTCAGTTTTTCCATGCAAAAAAAAAAAGCAGAATTTTCTCCTGTAGTGTCAGTAACTTTTTTTTTTCCCCAACAGCATTTGAAACAACATAAATAAGGGTGTTTATTTATGTTATTCTGTGAATTATTTTCCCCATTGGTAACATTTTAGGTATTTTGTTGATATTGTTCCCATTTCCTGTGCTATTAGATAGATATGTTGATATTATTCTCATTTCCTGGGCTATTTGTCAGATATGTTTTTCCTCTTGAACTACAGAGTAATTTATTGCTTTATGGAATTATAACTTCCAAAACCCAAACTAACTTTAGTGACATTTTCCTTTAAGAGAGGCCTTTCACATGTTACCAAATTACATTTCAATGTGTCTCACTGAATTCAAATAACATTTCTGGTATTGGTCAATGTAAAATTGAGTTGCCTGCTGGGAAAAAAAAAAAAATCAAGCTGGTATAAGTGTCAATTTTGAAGTAATAATTATAGTTTTATGCAGTAACATATTTATTATATTATCAAATTAATACACCTTTTAGTATGTCAGGGTCTGTGGGTAATTATAGTTTAGCATTGTGGTAATAATTTGTATGATTTATGTTACCTATGGAGCAGAACTGAAAGCCAAAAAGCTGTCTGGCATAATTACTGTTAAGAGGTAAGATCAACAGATATCCCCTGCCAAAAGAACACAGCCCTAAGGGTAGCAGACTCAAACAAGGAGAAGTCACCTCAGGTATTTGCTTTGCAGCTTGGCTTTTCTCACCTGAGAGATGGCCCACCCACTATTCCAGGCTGCGTTAACAAGAGCTGGGTGCTTTTATCTTACTGCTTTCCACTGAGCTAGAAGCTCTCATTTTAAATTGAGACGTAGGAAAATGGTAGAGAGGGACTCTTTGCAAGACCTTGCTCTTCTGAAACGTGGAGAAAAGGGTTTTCTGTGAGATGAAAGTCACTGAGTTGTTGTGGTTTCCCTACTTTCCATTGATTTGGGCACAGAAAATAGATTTTTTTTTTGTGTGCCTGTATTCTCGCTTTTATTATTTTTTTGTTCTAAGTGCTATGCAAACGGAACAGAAATAGTCTTTACACAAAAAGCCTATGCAAAGCTGATTCCATTCAGTTAAAATTTATTACAGTTAAAACAGATTCATGAGTGTCTTAGCAGCTTGACTAGAAATAGACTGAAAGTTGCCATGTGTTCCCCCCAGTTTCTGTGTATTTATGCAAATAAATGTATAGAAATCCAAAGAGTAACCTCATCTCCTTTCAAAGCTCAGACCTCCTCTGGCAAATACTTTGCAATTTTTTTTTCCCCTGAAGTGAGATTTCCAGCATTTTTACAAAAATAGAATTATCTCAGGAAAAATCTAAAAATCTTGCCACTAAATCCATGATCACACTGTCCAGTCAAAACTGTAAATGTGTCTTGCTTCCTTCTCCCTTTCCTCCTCAGCATCACCCTTCCAAACAGAAGATGAATGTCTGGTATCGTGTTCTGTGAAGGTTGTTGCAGACTCAGGCCTCAGATGATGAAGGTTATGAACAAAGGCCAAGATCCACAAAGCTATTTAAATACGTAATTCTAATTAATTTATATGTGCCTGATCCTGAAAACATTTATGTATGTGCTCAACTTTCACTGGGCCTGTGATCTTCCTGGAGTCAAAGTCATTACTCACCTGCTAAAACAGAGGTCTGCGAACTGAGGTTCAGTGAGGAAATATTGAATGGAGAAGGTTCTGCCAGCAAGTCCCTCATTTATTAAACTGCAGAATGTCACAAACTGTTCTTTTTGGGTCAAAGAAGTTGTTGTTTTCCTTCCTATTCCTGTGCCACTTTATTTCTGGAACTCTGTCCTACTAGAGGGAAAAGTAGCAGAAAAGCCCCAGGTACTCATTGACCCTGTTCTACATTTTCCATGTCAGCACCAACTGGCTGTGAAGGGGCTGGAACCATGCCTGGGAGGAGGATACAAGGGTGGAATTCAACTCACCCAATATCATGTATTAAAAAGTTAAATGTCTAAATCTGAGCCTGGCTCTCCTCAGAGTCAGCAGAGATATGTAGGAACCTCCAGGGAGTGATTCACCCAGTCTATCTCAGACACCTATGATGGGATAAGATGAATTACACTCTGGAGATACCCATTTCTCCCCATGAAGGGAGCTTGGAGTGACTAGCTCAGACTTAGTTGTTTAGTTTTAAGACGTCCAAGTTAGGGCGGATGAATTTTACCTCAAAGGCTTGGAGTGTTTTCCTGAAACTCAAACCAGTCTTTTGAAGTTCCCTCTTCATCGTTATAGAACACAGGTGTGCCAATATCCAATTTCTCATGTTTTTAATTCTGTAGGACTAAAGTTATGTGTGTCTGTGTGTGTATGTACGTATTTAATGGCTACACTGTCAAACTGACCTTCAGCAAATAATTAAAATTCATTTTAGTCCTGCTGCATAATGTTTCTGTTGGCAGGGACCCCGAGGAAGTTACTCTCCTCCAAGGAGGCAGCTGGTGGACTTCTGCCCACTGTGCCATCATTACACAATGAGTGGGAACTTAGGAAGCTTCTAGGCCACCCTACAGCTTGATAAGGCTACTGTGTTTTATGGGGCTAATTAATATAAGAACTCCTTCACTTAGGCAATTGTTATGCCTTTATCTTTGTTTACCTCCTGGAACTGCCTCGTCATTAGTTATTGCCAATAGTTATGCAATATCCCATGGCATGATTCTAATTCCAAGCTAGCCATTGAAGCTCTGAGGAGTGGAATTAGTTCTTGAATGTGTATTCACATGGCATGAGCTATCCATATCTTCAGATAAACCAGAGTGATATCCATATCTTCCGATAAACCAGAATGATAGAGTTCTAAACAGTCTGATGAGGCAGAAATGCTTTTGAACTATCAAGGAACTAGAATGATTTAACAAGCAGGCCCTATTATTATAATTTCTTTCTTTTCCATGGTTGTTAAATATCTTTCCCACGTGTTTTCCTTACCTGGAAGATGCAGAAACTAGAGTGCAGGAAGTGCTTGGGCTGAGGAATAATGCCAACATAATGGAGCACGTAAAACTGAAGCAGCCAAGTCAGTGTAAGTCATTTCACAAGCCTGATGCCTGTGGATGACTCACACAGCAGAATGGAGCTGGTTGGTCAGGGCCCTTTTGAACAACAAACAAACAAACAAACGTCAGTCTCAGACAAAGAATCTCATCCTGCTTTGCCACGATAAGTTTTAAAGAAGCACATAATTATTTTGTCGCCCAGGCATGAGGGACTTTGAGGTGGTCTCAAATCAGGTCAAAAACCCTGTTCCCTTATAACTGACTTCAGGTGTTCTTTCTAACACTCACTGTCTATTCTGGGAGATAGGATGAGTAACTTAACATTATTTCCTCAACTAATAATCAGAATGATACATTTAATGGGAATAATAGTTGTCTCACCTGCCTGACAGGGAGAAGGTGCTGGGAGAATTAATTAGTTTGTGAAGCACTTTGAAGATAAGTGCTATGTTATTAATAAGTAAAACCCACTGCACTTAGATTCAACTTGCAAGTGATTGTATTATATTACAGTGCCTAGATAACACAAAGATAGTTACCTTAGAAATACCAATAGATGATAGAGAGAGTGAGAGATAGATAATCACCAGATTTCTTGTGTTTTCATTTTGTCCCACAATTTCTTCCAGCTTAATGATATTTAGGTCCTAAAAGATTGTTCCAATAATGGAAATTATTACCTGTATTTTAAAGATGTCACAGGAGAAACGAAAAGCAGTGGGGGAAAAAAAAAGTAAATATAACCCAAGAGTGAAAACAAAATGACTTCTTCAGAGCCTCTTCCAACCCTGTGTAATCTTTAAAAATAGTTGATTAAACCCAACTCAGATCATCCAGTACAGCTCTGCTCACTGAGATTGTCTGCCATGAGTAGGAGTAGAGTTGGGGGGCTGAGTGAACAGTGTTCACTATAGAGCAACATTGTGTGAAAACTGGCAAGAAGCAGTCACATCTCATATGTAATAATGTCACTGAGTAAGGAAGTTTAGTAACTTCTGGGTCATCCATGTGATCCTGTGATGAGAATTAATACTCTGGCAGTGGCAGCTGCAGGGTATTTTACATGTGGAAGACTGACAGAATCTGCTTGGAGGAAAATCAGTAAATAATGTGCAAATAAGTGAGTCAATGTAGAATTACTCACACTTTGCTTTGATTGTCAAGGAGGCCATTGGCCTGTAAAGAATAAAAGTAAGTGGGAAGCTAAAATCTCAAAGGAGGAGCGGGAGACAGCTGTTGGTAGTGAAATCTCCTGATTCCACCCTGGTTCCCTTACTCTTGCTTGTGCGTAAGGAAGTCCTTTGGCAGTAACATGGAATTTTTTGTCTCCATGAGGCACTGCCTTGTTGTGCTGTCACTAGAAGTGTCCATGCCATGTTTACAATTCCACCATGTTTATGCTAACTGTGTTTCAGCTTTCCCATCAGGCCAACATCTCAAGGTGGAGAATTGAAGAATCATGTAAGAAGGAAGGAATCAAGGTTGGAAAAGATCACTGTGGAGTCCAGCCATGAACCCAGGCCTGGCAGATCCACCACTAAATCATGTCTCTAAGTACCCTATCTACATGTTTTGAAAACTTCTAGGGATGGTGATCCTACCACTTCCCTGGGCAGCTGGTTCCAAAGCCTGGCCACCCTTTCGGTGAAGATATTTTTTGCAATATCCAATCTAAACCTCTTTTAGCATGCCTTGATGCCATTTCCTCTTGTCCTATCACTTGCTACCTGGAAGCAGACACCGACACCTACCTCAACAAAACTTGCTTTTGGAAGGGATAATGGGAGGACTTTTTGCAGCTGATGAAGATTACTTCCATTTTCGGGTGTGATGGAAGAAATCTATCTAATTTCTAATTTCTTATAATTCTAATTCTCTTCTAATTTCTTAAAGAAATAAGTTTTAGATATATCTATTTACACACACACACACACACACACACACATATATAATGAATAGTGTGAAACTACAAGGCCTTCAAAATTAGCATGTTGCTGCAAACTATGGGTACCCAGGCCTGCATAGAGACAACATGGATATCATCCTAATCCTCTTGCCCCTAAAAATCTGTAGAGAAATGGGTTTTTCCTTGGCTGAGCTGTGCAGGACCTGTGACACCACTTCAGCAGCACTGGCAGCACGCAGGAGAGGGTGGTGCCACATCCAGACAATGACCACTCTATTTTCTTTGAAAACAGGGAGACTGGGGGTCATAAAAATGAACTGAAAGCCATTTCTGTTCCATTCTCTGCTGAATATGGGGGTGTAGCTGCCATCAGTGTTAATGAGTGATCACGTGCATCGGAAGAAGAACATCCTCCTTTGTGAAGGCAAGATGAAAGCCTTTTATAAATATGACCTACTGGTGAAAAAGGCACCCGTTCAGATCAAACCTATGGGTTTATACTGATGGGTTAGATTTTTTTTTTCTTAATACAATGCATTTTGTTAAGAAGAAGGATTAAAGTATTTGCCAAAATGATTTGTGTTGACAAAATGGCTTAGTACATTTGGCAGATTTATTTTATGAAACAGAATAAATTAAGGTGTCTCGTAAAAAATGTGGGTTATATCCAGTGAAACAATTTCAAGTATTTCAGAAACTCTATTTTTATTCACTTTGCAAACGTGCTTAGTTGAACTGCCAGTCACTGTTACATTTCCATTTCCAAGCAATTAATTAAAATCCCAAATCAGGTTTTTTCTTGATCATGCCAGCAGGAGTTGGTTGCCATGGTAATAGGACGATCAGTAGCATTTGGGAGGGAGGAGAAGGAGAAAAAAACCTTCTGCATTTGGGCTTTTATTATTGAAACATAAGTGCAGGTCTGGAGGAGTGCATTGGCTCATCTGTGCCAGCCTGTGGCCCCAGTGGTGATGGCTGGAAGTGAGCGAGGGCTCTCAGGATTAGGTTTTTGTCAAGGATATCATTTGGTCCAATGTAGAAATCATTAGTGAAGCCTTTTCAGTCCTACAGTCTATAGGTTGCAACTGTTAATGCAGCTGATCACAGAGGGTTTCAGCAGTGGTAAGGAGGATTTTTCTATCTGTAATTGCCCATGTTTGCAGAGAGCTGTCACATGTAATGGGTTTTCTCCCCCACAGGCCAGAAAACCTTTAGATTTGAAGCTCATTTTCAGACAATACACAAGATCCACGGTGGTTTATAAGAGCCATTGCATATATAGGTTTAAGAAAGGATTAATGATGTAGTTAGTGTGGCAAGGGTTGGTGTAAGGGACAAGTGATTAGGAGGAGGAGGAGAACATATGGCAGACAGAGAGGGAGGAAAGGGGCAATAAGTTCTTCTCTGAAGCAAGCACAGAAACTGGTGTCCTTCCTGAAGAACAAGTCCAGGATAGGGCTGAGCTTATTTGGGACACTTTCTTCAACCTGATCTAGTGTGTGACACTACTGCCCATGGCAGGGGGTTGGAACCAGGTAGTCTTTAAGGTCTCTTCCATCCAAAGCCATTCTATGACTCTGTGCTATGATTCAGTGGGGGAACACCCTGAGATTTAACAGCCATTTCTACCACATGAAACCAAACTTTCTTCCAGCAGCAAGAAATGTGCCATGCCCATGAGATGGAATCCAAAAAAACCCACTGAACATGGTAGAGATGCTCCCATGGATGTCTCTGGGCTTGGGGTCAAGCATGTGTGTCCAGGGATACACCTTGATCAGTAGATAGTTCATCTCTGAATGCTGGTCTCTTTTCTGACTTGGCTGCTAAGATGTCAAATGTGTTCTACCCTTTGGTTTGATATATTTTATACTGACCACTTCATTAGTACTATTAACAATTCCTCTCTCAGACTAGAGCAAGCTCTTGCCTCCAAAGAGGCAAGACTCCAGGACTGCCCCTCCAGTGCAAAACATTTTAACACAGTTCAGGGAATTTTGTTGCTCTTGCATCCTTGGTTAGCTGTGTCTGAGTTGAACAGCATGAGCAGAGTGATCACAGGTGTTGGGGGAAAATGGCATTTACCTCTTGCATCACCTGAGGAGAGGCACCCACCAGAAGCAAACAAACCAAATCCCACTCTGGTTAGCACAGTCTCTTCTCTGGGGTGCCTGAGTCCTTTCCAGCCTTGAGGACACAGACATGGGAAAAACCAATGTCATCAGGCCTTGGTGGTGCCATTGTTGGGCTGCTGATGGTGTGGCAAGGCAGGATAGTGCCAGGGATTCCCTGGATCATTAGGCCACATTAGGCACAGGAACACAGCGTGTCACATATGGTGCTTGTTAAGCCCCCCATGAAATCAGGAGATTGGTAACAGAATTACAACATGCTTAGGGTTATAGGTCATACACCAAATTTCATCCTTATGTATTAGCTGGGAATTAATCTGAAAATAATTAAGGAAGAATCCAGATATTAAAAAGGAAAGATTTTGAGAACATTGGGATTTCATGTCTTAGTGCAGCATAAAATTCCCATGTGAGAGAGAGTCTGTAAACACTGCCTGATGGCCTAATGCTTGTGCTGGAGAGGGGAGTGACTTTATTAAAGTTCTTTGACAAGGTCCTCACTCAGCTGTCACTTCAGGAAAGCCTCACCTGACCCTGAGATTTGCTTGCCTTGTGCTTGTACTGTGTTTGTAGAGACTCAGTGTGGCTGGGACCTGAAGGAGTTCAGATGGAGTTAAAGAGGCCAACGAGGGATTACTGATTTGGATATATCAATTTGCACTAGTCCAAACAAGAGGGGTTCAGGGTCCCACAAACTCTAAGGGCAGAAGGGCAAAAGTTGAGCTTTTGATCTTCAATATAGTAGGATGTAGTATAATGTAATGATTCAGGGAGTTCTCTGGGGTCTCAACACGGGAGGAGGGGATTTGAGAATGGTTGCTTTCTTTGTCTTTTCCACTCTGAAGAACTTCATAAAAATTTCATTATATAAAAAAAAATATCCATATTACTATAGGCTGACCTCATTCTGTTGTTTTCCCTGGCATTTATCTAACTCTTTGCTGACCTCAGACCCTCATCTCATATCCAGACACCTATATACAGAAATCTAAAATTTTGGGACTCTGGCATGCAGTTAAGGTAGCTGAATTAGATAAAATGACTCATAACTTTACATCCTTGGTGCCACACTTTGGAAAAGCAGTCTCGTTTCAGGTTGCTTGCAGAAAGTGTCCAGTACCATTTGAAAGCCCTCCATAAAATCTGGGGTTTTCATATAAGGCTGGAAGAGATTTCCTTTGGAGAGGCAGTTGGAGACCAAATGCATACTGGATTCCAAGTACACCTCAGATGACCCTCAGCACTGTGGGGTGTGTGAGTCCAGCCTTAGGTGACCAGATCAGACAAGATGCAGTTTTCATGTTGCTGAAATTTGGTGAAGTGATCCTCACCCTCACTATTTTTCACATAAAATTTATGTGAAATGGGGTCCTTTTTGAGAAGCCATAATTTACTGAAATTCTGAGCTTGGCACAAAAAAAAAAAAAAAAAAAGAAAATTAATTGAACCAAGCAGGAATTTCACTATGGTGAGATTTTCAATCCAGAGATATATCTATTTATATATACATCCTTGCTTTTCATATCTTTTTTCAGTCTTACACAAAATTCTTCCTTTATTATTCAGAATGTTCTTAAATGAAAATATGTTCAAACACAGAGCCATCCTGAGTTCCAGCATTTTTAATTCTCTGACCTTCTGTTCATTCAAATGCTATGCCTAGTCAAGCTGAAATCATCCTTATAGAACCTTTACTATCCTGCTATTTATTCTGCTCACCAACAGCTATTTTCCAGCAAGAACTGTAAAACTGCAAAGACTTTTAGCAAACCATTATGCCAGCACTGGGCCGAGGAAAAAGAGCAGTTGAATATTTCCCTGAATATTTCCAGAAGTCCAAATGCCCAAAAATTGATTGCAGGCATTTGCAGAGGCAGACCTGACTGAACAGATCCCAGAAGAGATTTTCTCTCTAAGATGGGGATAGAAAGCAATTTTTCACTGGAGAAATTACAGCAGTACTTTGACCACACTACCCAAGTCACTGAAAGGTGGCCAATTCTCATGGTGGGCAGAAGATAAAGGAATGGCTTACTCAGCCAGAGCAAGGCAAGATTGATGGAAATAAAGTTTTAGATGACAACCTGAAAATGAAGTTGATCTAAAAAGGGACGTGCCTCAAAAGACTGAAATTTCCTATGTTCTCAGTAATAAAAAGCTATTAACAAAGCATTTTTAAGAGTATTTTATCTGGTATATCATGGAATAAAGATCTAGATATAGGCAGTAATTAAAGATCAACTTTGATTTTGATAATCCTTTTTAATTGCTTTTTTAATTGTGAAATTTTAAAACATTTCTGTGAAGTGCTCTGTGGAAAAAACACTGATGTAGAGAGATTAACTAATCAAGATCGCTCTATTCTGCTTGAATAACTAGAAAGGAACTTTGAGTGGGTAAATGTAAAATAAATCTTCTAACTACTGTATGGCTCCATGTAATCTCATCTCACCTTCTGGGAACAATGTATAACAAATTAAGCTTGGATCATGAAATGTCATACAAATCTGGCAGTGAGATTTCATTTGGAGGGAAGAACTGCTATTCTCTTGGTTCTTAACAGCCGTAGAAAATTTCAATTACGTGAGCATCTTGACAAATTCTACCTCCAGGGTATGGAGGATTTTTAAAAAGTTTTCTGTAACCAGCTACAGTGTCCCAAAGAACACTGACTGGTTTTACCATCTTGAGTTGTACCTATTTGCAGTTTTCCTCATGGGTAAGAAAACAGCCTCAATAGAAGATGTGCTTATAAAGTAAAATACTAATAGATTAATGTCTTATGTGATGTAGTAAACATCTGCAAAAGAAGCAGTAAAATAAGTACTATAATAATAGTAAATGATCTTCTTTTGTCTTCTTTGAAATCAGATGAGCCCATAAAGGACTGTTTATACACTTTAAGTTGAATATATCTAGATCATTAAGAATGGAATAAATAAGAGGACAGAGAAAGAGGAATACAGAGTGGAACATCGAAAATTTATACAAAAGGGATTGGAGTGAGGATGAAGCAGATGAAGCAGAAGAGAAAAATTCTTACAGAAATATGTACATGATATATACCAGATATTTTTGGGTTTTCCATCTGATTCTTCTATTTCTTTTATACAGAATTGATTTCATTAAAAGATCTGGTAATTGTATTAGATGGTGGCATGTGCTTCTTTTAAATAATTAATTCTTGCAGCCATGAGAGAAACATAACTTAATTCAGAGACAAATATGTTAAATCCGTATTAATTGGGTGAACTCTGGACATGTTCAAGAGAAAAAAAAAAAAAGTGGGGCAAAAGAATATATTGATAATCATGGCTGAGAACCTGGAACCAACTACTAAGGCCTTTTACCTCCTCATCAAGAACAGCTCAGTGAAAGTTCTGCTTATGTGAGATTGCAAAGTGGTGGTGCTCCAGGAGACAGATGTCATGACTTTTTATTTACAGGGTGACAGGATGACTTGGCATCACAGTTTGAAAGCAAAGCAAATTTCCAGTGTAAGACCAGAAGGGTTAATAATTGCAATGTATAAGTTAATAATGCATAAATGTGTACCTTTCAAAGAAACTCAGAGAAAGCACATGTAGAGAAAAACAGAGAAAACTCTTTAGGTGATGGACAGAGATAGGCTGCAGCGAATAATCAACAGTCCCAAGGAAAAACCCACAGGACGAAGTCCTGCAAAACTGATGGTCAAAAATATGGTTTATTTTGGACAAAGTTACATTAGCATTACTACTGTCATGTCTGCCTTCTCAGGGAGTTGTTGGGAATGACCATGTAGCTGACTGTTTCAAAAGCCA
>VZTN01022718.1:23586-35901 GCA_013400515.1 Erpornis zantholeuca | reverse complement strand
CACGGAAGAGGAGCTGAGTGGTTCCTTCTGCGCCTGCACTGCTCTTCCATGTGCAAACCAGTCCTGCCAGGTTCCACTCCTTTCCAAAGCATGGTTTATGTCATGTGAGTTCCCGTTTCCAAGCTCACCTGCAATGAAGCAGAAATCACACTCTGCTCGTGGTTTGGTGGACAGAAGATGCTCAGGTACTGAAGTGCTGGGGAACACATTGGTCCCTCAGGTTTGAGCAGACGGGACTACCGTAATCAGCTAAAATTTAAGTTCAGATTTTGAATGTAATATATCCAAATGGCTCTCAAAGGAATTTAATTCACCACTAACTCAAGTATTATTCCATGGGTGTCCTGTAAGCAGGACGTAGGAGCCACTGACATGGTGAATTCCAACCTGTCTTTCTTGAATCCCAAAAATTGTGTCTGATGAGCAGCTCAGACCAAATTGCTTATGGTTGGGGAAGATGGTCTCCCATTTAAGTATCATATGCAAACTTTTAATAAAAAACAACAGCAGCATTCTGCAAGCAAGTAAACTTACACCAAACCTCAAATATTGTAATTATTTAAAGGACCAACACACACTTTTAGTTTCCATTAGTAAAATCAAGAAGGCTCCATTATTAATTAAGCAGCTAATTTTCTCTGGTTGTGGGAAAAGAGGGAGAAGCAGCTAATTGCATTTGAGATTCCCTTCAGCATAATTAGATCCAGGCAAATAGATAATTCCCTTGACACCAATGGCATGCATCAGACTCATTTTAAAGCAATCACTTCATTTGTGAATATCACACCTGTAGTAATTAGGCAAATTTATCTCATTGTCCTAAGGAATTATTTGTGTAACACAAGGTTTACCTTGAAAAATGGACAAATTGAAAGACCATTTGTAAAAATAATAGTATAGTTGCAATTATTAGTAATAATATATTCCATTTTAAATTTCAAATATAAACTTAAATTACAATGACAAAAGTTATATTTAGACTACAATATCTAGGAATATAAATTTTAGGTTTTGGGATTCAACCATATTTGATAACAGTAACACCATCCTGAGACGTTTTTTAACTGAAAATTGATTCATAGACTAGAGCAACATTAATCAGAAATTAATTTTAAAAATAAATTTTCTTCTGTAAATATAAGCTACTGAATTTTATCATTCCTGAATAAAGGTTTTTTCTGATTTTTTTTTTTATTATTTTTAATTTTTTTCTGGATTTTAATTTTTAATTTCTTGTCAATATGTATACTGTAAGTATCCAGTGTAACGGAGTGTAAAAGTCAAATTTTGATCAGCTTAAAATATATTTTTTTCCAAGGGGTTTTTCTTTACAGTTCAGAAAAAGAAACTTGTTTCTTATTTAGAAAAACTTCATCAACTTTCAAGTTAAAATACCTGTGTATGTGTGTGTATGCATATGAAGAGAAAGATGGAGGAAAAATTCTAATGGCAGAAAAAGATATCCTTATGTGCATAAGATTTTAACTGTGACAAACTCAGTTGTACATTTGAACCACTCAGCTGAGTAAATCCGAGGATAAGTGAAGGCCAAGATGTGTTTGGGACAACTTAGTGCACGTCAAAAATTGCACTTCCTGCTAGACTACAGATTTTAGGAATTTTTTGATTAGTATTTAATAACATATATGATCATTTTTAATAGCAGTCGGAAATTGAGAAAAAAAAAAAGGTAATTATTATGGGTGTATTATTCTGTACTGATGAACAAAATTTACCAACTGAAACACTCACCAGTAAGTAGAAAAATGAAAATAAATACCTGTTAATAAGTGATCCCATTATTTCCACCAAAGATGTCACATTATCTAAATATTGGTCTAAATATATAAATATCTAATAACTGGGGAAACAGCTTGGGTAACAGAACTGATGCACAGCAAACTCATTCCTGTATCTTGGAATCAGTGCACGTTGGATAAGTAAATAATACTCATTCCTGTTCTAGCCTGGTCTGTGTTCTATGACAATCTGACTTGGAAGAAATGGTGAAGTAGACTTTTAAGAGTATTAAATATTGTTGATTCATCAATTAGATTCTTGCAATTTCCACCAGCCAAGAATCCATAATTCCAGCATTATGATAATGTTAAGTCAAATATATCCCCAAAATAAGTACCAGTGAGAGAAGAAAGCTTTTGTGTGTTTTGTCTTTTTTTTGTAAGTCATTTAAAACTATTAACATTTATAATCTTTCCAAAATGCAATAAAGAAAAGAAAAAGAAGAACCAGATGTAGAAGATCCTCTGGCTTTGACAACACAGAACTTTCACAAAGTTACAGAAAAAAGAAGAAAAGGTTTAATCTCATGGACTTCAAATGAACAATAACTAATGTCACCTGATAGTCTTTTGCTGATCTCAATGGGATTTGAAGTAAGCTTCTGGAAATAAATATCTTAAAGCAGCACAAATACAAAGAGCTTTCAATTTAATGAGAAAAACAAAAATCTCCAGAAAAAGTATTTTCAGCTTGGATTAATCCAAAAGAATTTATTTTCTTTTTGTGTGTGAAACAATTCTGTAGTTTTAGTGGACAAGTGTTTTGTCCAATGCCTTATGTTTGGCTGCTTTATTATTTATCCTCCTTTTGAGATTCTTCTCTGATGCAAGGTAATCCCTTTGTGAAAATGCTGTTTTGAAACACAATATTAAGATGATTTACTTTACTTTTTCTTTCCATTCCTTTTCCACTCCCCACCTTATCCTCCCTGAAATTATTTTAAAATTTATATCAAACAACATGATTAGGTTTTGTTTCTATAGAATTTTTTTCTATTCAGTGAGGTTATTATTTCCCATATATTTTTCTCTTTTTTTGCTAGACCCCCACACTTGACTGTTTATCAAAATCGTTGTGTTCAATGAAACCAGAACTTTGGGATAGGGTGGAGACGGTCTCACCCTCACACCAAGTTGGGACATGGCCAATGTATCTACTCAGACCTCAAAATCTGGAGGCATTCCTGAGTTTAATAACATCTACGCAGCCAATACATCCCACCTTTACCACCAAGATCTGAGTCTCATTAGACAGGTCCAACTCAAACTTATCCCGTAAATATAAATACAAGCTCTGCCACAACGTGTTTCACTAGCACAAAACAGCCTCCCCAATCATTCATCACTTGCAATGATACACACAGGTGCTGAAGTGAAGTGCAGCTGTCGATAAAGGCTGATGCCAAATTATTTTCCTAAGGTGAGTTGGCTTTCAGTGAGGCTGAGTTTTTGTTTTCTTCTCTTTTCATTCTTTTTTTTTTTTTCCTTTTTTAAGAAAGTGGGGAAGAGGAGAAGGGGTGAGATATTAAATAATTTTTTCCCTTTTCTTTGAATAATTTTCTGTAATATTATTTTAATCATAGCAAATGCCTCTGATCACTCACTGCTTTCACATTATGAAAATATGTTGCTGTTTGAAAGTAGTGCTGAGATTCTCAGGTTAAAACTGAAAGATTTTAAAATTTTGTATATAACTTTCATTTTTGCTTTTGATTTTCTCCCCACACCCTCTTCTCTGTTCTACATTGGGATAATTGTTTTGAAATTTGGAGGAAAAAATGCAGATGTCCATCTGCACATGTATGATGCCTTCTGGGACTCACCAAGAAGGGAAAGAATCTAACTCCAAGTCCTTTTCTTGTGAGGTCTAGAACTCAGCCTCGTATCTCCACAGTCCAGATAAGAGCCATAAACGAAGGGAACTGGCTGAGCTCCTGTGACAGTGACAGTGTGGAGGCAGGTGTTTCTCTGAACTTCCCATTGAAGTGCTTCCATTTTCAATAAATAATTAAAAAGTCATTAAAGCAGAGACTTAAAAGATGATCTTGCATGTGATTTATACAGAAGCATTAACTACTTAACCAGTTTGTCTCATCGTTCCAATGAATATTTAATTATTTAATATTAAGTGGAGACAAATTCTCCTCGATTTTCTGTATGGAGTAGTGTTGTGGTTTAACCCAGAAGGCTGCTGAACACCACAGAGCTGCTCATTCACTCCCCCTCTGTGGGATGGAGAAGAGAATTGGAAAAAGGGTAAAACTCAATTTAACAGGACAGAAAAGGAAGTGGAAAAAACAATGATTACAAGAGAATATAGAAAACAAATGATGCACAATGCAATTGCCACCATCTGCTGACAGATGCCCAGCCAGTCCCCAAGAAGTGGTTGCTGATCATGTTACTAAAATACCTCAAGGCAGAATGAATTTGTTCATATTTTGTCTCCAATTCTCTGTCGAGAGAGAAAATCTAGATAATAAGGTTCAACTGAGCATTTCTGTCTTAGATATATAAAGTGAACTTCCTTTTTTTCAGGTAGTAAGTATAAATGGTGTATCAGAGTACGCCAATGGCCATAACATGAAATTAATAATAAAATAAAGTTTTAGTTTTGCAGTGAAGATGATAAGAGTCCAAGAAAATTTTGGTCAAGGAATTGAGTCCTGAAAGTCAGATAAAGTCTTCATCTCCTTTGAGAGGAAGAACTAATGCATATAAAGCCAAGAACACTCATCTACTTGATTAATTAATTCAGATTATTGGCTAGTATTCAGATGGGGAAAAAATCGTAAACAGCCTCAAGCTATGTCAGGAGAGATTTAGGCTGAAAATTAGGAAAAATATTCTTCATGGAAAGAGCTGTCAAGCCTTGGAACAGTCTGACCAGGAAAACAGTTGAGTCACCATCTCTGGAGGTATTTAACCAAGGGGTAGATGTGGCACTTGGGGACGCAGTGGCTTTATGGTGGACTAGATAGTCTTGGGTTAGTAACTGGACCCCTTAGGGTCTTTTCCTACCCTAATGAGTCTATTATTGTATAAAGGTTTCTGTTTTTTTTCCCCTAGTGCATTAAATAGATCCCCAGCAAGGGAGGGCTGTTGTGCCAGTTGTCTCTTGTTAAAATATTTTTGGTATGTTTCTCCTCATTTCCCTCTCAGCTGGAAGAGGTGCCTGCAACATCTCCTGTTTAATAGCACATCCTGGCTAGAGTCCTCAGAGGCTTTTGTTTCCCTGTTAATTGAAGACTTTATTTGGAGATTGCCAGAAGCCGGCACTATTTCAGGAAAAGCCGGTGGGCTGAGACACGACACAAGTGGCTCCCAAAGAAGGAGGGCCATGGCCCTTCCTCCCTCACATAAGAGTAATCCCACAGAACCCAGCTCTGTGCTGGGGAGGGTGGGGATCTGGCTGGCACACCCCAGCCTCTGACTCCTATTAAAACAGTGACAAAGGCTCCCCATCCCGGTGTGCCAAGTGAACATCCAAGTGCATCACAATTCCATCCCTCCTCCCTCCCAAATTGCTAAAGCAGCTTGAGACAACCACTTCCATGACCTTGTGAAATGTCTGCAGCCTTGCAGAAACAACCGGTTCCTCTTTGTAGTAGGAAAAGAGGAGGTTTTTTTTGGAAGGAGGGGTGTTTTTATTTTATTTTCCCACCTCGCCCTCCCTCCCCCTTTCCTTGAGCAAATCCCCATAACAAATAAAGTTACACTTCAAGACTGGATTACGCAGACTGTTAGGTTTGCATGCCAATGTTTACTTTAAGTTAAAAATGATACTTCTGAGAATTCAAATAATATGTTTAAAGTATTTCCAGGCTATTGCTTTGCTTGTATTTGTTTTGGCACTGTTTCCCTCCACAAATATGTCAGTTTTGAAGGAGAGATGAATGCTGTTCAGTTACAGCCTTTGCCTATTGATCATACATTTAACATCTGTTGACTTTGTTTATGTGCAGTTTTGAGGGATTCATGGCAAAATTAAGAGTATTTGCTGCTGAGAAATTTTGTTGATGAGACTTTTCTGCTTTCAAGGCAGTCATTCTGGGATGGCAAAGAGTCTGATGGGGGTGTAGTTAGAGTCCACAACACTGCTATTCATAGATCAGAATGAAGAATCAGAATAGTCTTTTTTTACCTCAAGATTTATTTATATCTATCAAAAGGTTTCACTTCAAATTTTATTGTAATAACTTGTCTGGGACTCAGATGAAAAGGCTGTGGAATGCCTGTCTCACCTGACATCTTCTGGAAGATATTCCTTTCCATGAGTGTCTTTTCTCTGAAAGCAGCTTGCCTGATATCCCTAACAACAAGCTGGATCCTGTACTCTCAGCCTTGATTCAACTTCTCCCGAGGAATGCATGTCCTGTGGCTGCATACACCTGAGCTGGCTCCTCACAAGTTACCCCTGGAATCAGACCTGAGAGGAGATACAGGCCAGGGACAGCTGAGCTGACTTTATATGTGTACATTTAAAGCTTATCAACGCAAGCTGAAAACAGCACGAACATGGCTGTGGCTATAGATACCTGGACTGATGCTGCAGGGATTGTCTTGCCATGAAGATCTCCTTAACCCACTCTGTTGCATTTGTATGGACTTGACAGACCTTTTTTTTTTTTTTAATCAATTATTTATGGCTGGAAGACAAGCTTACGGGGAAGGCTTTGGGGAGTTCTCACTGTGGCCCTTAAGAGGGCTTATAAAAAAGAGGAAGAGTGACTCTTTATATGAAGAGATAGTGTCAGGACAAAGGGAGAATGGTTTTAAAATTAAAGAGGGTGATTTTAGATTAGATATGAGGAAGAGATTCTTTACTTCAAGCATGGAGAGGCCCTGGCACAGGTTGCCCAGAGAAGCTGTGGCTGCCCCATCCCTGGAAATGTCCAAGTTGGATGGGGCTTGGAGCAACCTGGGATAGTGAGAGGCATCCCTGCCCATGGCAGGGGATTGGAACTTAATGATCTTTAACCCTTCCAACAAAAACCATTTTACAAATCCATGACTCTGTGAATCTTTTCTGCCTCCATTCTGCACTGGTCTTTGATACATTTAAATTGGAGCAGTGTTTGCACGGAGGCAAATTCCTCTGAGAAGTATGGAACATACTTCTACAAGCTTAAGAAGCAGAGGAAGGTGTTAGGGATTCCAAATGAACAAATCTATAACAAAATACCTTTTTTGACAGTTGTAGTTTTCTCTAGTGGTCTCCAAGAGTGGTCCATCTGTTTCTCCTGGAGTTAGGAAAGACTTGGGAAATCAGCAGGGAAGGCAGGTAAAATATCCTCCAACCTGAAAGCAGGCTGGAGCTTACATTTTTTACATATATTCCATCCAGAAAAAAAGTTTGATTTTTATTATTGTGTATTATTTGTGTAACATCCTCACAGAATTTGCTTCCACAGAATTTCCTTAGAGTTTGTGCTTATTTAAGGAGTACATAGAAGAGGAAGGAAGTTAATCTGAAAAGTAACTCATCTTTCTGAACACTTGGAGGAAATGTAGGAACAGAACTATTCAAATATATTTTATTGTTTTAAATGATGGGTGAATGCAAAAGAGGTAAAGTTGGTCAAGTTAATTAACATTTAGTCAAAACAAAAATGAAGACATAATAGGAGTTTCAGAAATTACTTGAGATTGAGATAAAGGAATAAGTGATTAATTGGTTATCTCATTAGGGCTATAGAAGGAGTCCTAACAAGGTCACCATGACTTTGACAGTGACCACAGCTATATTGCTTTTAGGAGCTGAAAGGGAGAATGGTGATAAGGAAATTGGAGAGGTAATTATGCAAAGGTCAGGAGGGAGGTCAGATGATTGCCAAGCTGGTCAAAGGACAAGGCATGTCATCAAAATGGCTGAAATGATGGTTGTCTCTAAGCTCATTGTCCCTTTTCAAATTGACATCAAAGAAAATGGAAGGCATTGATAATCACTCTAAGAAGATAATTAACCAGATGGGCATAAAATTAAAAAGATAGATAAATAAGCCAATGAATAATGTATCAGAAAAAGAGATGCAAATGTAAATGTTGAGGTATGGACAAGCTTAATAGCAAAAATCTGACAGGATTTGCTAACTTGGAAATTTGAAATAATGGAAATACGAAAATATTAATTCTTAATGATGTAAACAAATTCAGTGGTGGGAAATGACACGGCCCTGGATCCCTCCCTTTTCTGAAAACAGTTCTTGTCTTGTGTACTTTGTGACAACAGGGACAGATGTGAAACAAGTCTTTCCTCAATGGTGTTCAGTATCTCAGTTTTTGAAACTTTCCCCTTCCATTCATATCTTTCCTTCTCCTCACTGCAGCTGAATGCTTGTGTGGATTTACTGGGGAGACACTGGCCTTTTTCCAGGAGTGGGAATCTCCTCCCTGTGGTTTATGCTTCAAACTAGTCCAGCTGCAGACTTGCAATGTCAGAACCTATTCAGATTGAGGCTGTGTCTGCCACTGGCTCACAGCACTGTTAAAATTCAGCTGCAGCCAAGAATTTAAATGTTGACCCCACAGTCTTGCAAGTTTAATTCAGCTTAATTCTGGAGCCCTGAGATGTACCAAAGTGCATATGAATGCAGTAAATAAAGATGAAGCATCTTCCTTAGAGAGTAGGTGGATATTCCTCTTTTCACAGGGAAATAACTCTTTCTCAGTTAGCATTGGTTAAACTGTGATTCTTTGAAGCAAAGGGATGCCATGTAGAGATACCTTACACTGCTAAAATTATTCCCATTTCTGTAAACAAATTTATATCATTCCTGTCTCAGGTTTAAAATCTTTGATATAAATATTTTATGTTGTACTCAAGCTGTGTTTGTGAAGGTAGTATTGCATTCCTTTATCATTAGAACTATAATATAAAGACACAGGGAGAAAAAAAACCAAATGAAACAGATATAGGTCCTAAAATCTTTTGGTTTCTTTATTTCCGATTGACTCAGATGATTTGTGTCAACAAAACAATGTGATATCCAGAATATGCAGAATTTTTGCTGGAAGATCATAGCAGTTGTTTTGATATAAAATCAATGACCTACTGGATAGGACACCCAGAATATCTGTATTCTGGTCTGGATACACAGAGCAGGGAGTTGAAGGTGAATTTTCTGCCACTGCAATTTTTTCCTGTACACCAGGCAACTGGAGAAGGAAAACCTTTATTTTAAATTCCATCCTTTTCTAAGGTCAGGCATATAAAGATCAGGCACGTATGTCCATGAAAATTTTAATTTTCCTTTAAGTGACACTTTCAAGTGAAAATCCATCTATTCTAGTTTTAATGATGGCATGAATTTCAGAAAACTTCATCACTTTTGCAGAAAACCAGAATCTCCTGCTCTTGTAATTCTGATTTGAAATGTACTTTCCATTTTCAGTCTGCAGATGCTCATGCAGCATTGGACATAGTCTTCCTCATTGCATATTTTAGGAATATTGACAGTTTGGGCACTTATTGCAATATTCCTCTGTACAATGTGGCCAGATACAAACCCTGAAGCTTTCAAAAGTCAGATCTCATTTATCTGTTTTAAGTTCTTAAAATCCTTAAGAGACCTGCCTTTTAATGTAGAAAAGCTCTGAAAGTTTTCAGAGCACCTCATTTCTTTCTCTTGAGCACATAGGAAATTCAGGTGTTTAAGGAAGCTTCCTTTTGATAACACCTACAACCTAGATCCAAAGCAGGTGACTAACTTGTTGACCAGATCCCTGTAGCCTTGACCATCTTCTCTTTGCATTGGTGTCAGAACAGCCAATGCAAAATCCTTAATCCTATTTAATTCTACAACTGGAACCACAGGACTGGTTATGGAATATATAAACCAGAGAAGAATCTGGCCCTGAATTTATTTGCTTTAGGGGAGGGAAAAGGAGAGAGTTCTTTTGTGTTTACATCATTTACAAAATTTAAATCAATCACAATGAAAATCTCCTTAGTAGAGAATTTTGGGATCCCACCCAGCTTACCTCAAAATGTTGCCTCCTGAAATTAATATTACAGGGTACAACAGGAATGTTGTATTGATTTGTGTTTAATTCCTCCTATGTTTCATACTAATGATTATCAACTAACAGGAAGATGAAAAAGAAGGACAGAATTACTTTTATGCTGCCAGCTCAGAAGTGGAGAACTCCCAGCTTATTTTGAGAAAAAGACATTTAAGATTGTCTGCATCTGAAAACTGCATCTGGATCTGGCAGGAAGATTTCAGTTTTGTGCCTGATGAAATTTCTTTCAGATAGCCCTGGAAGATATCCAGAAACTTTAATGATGACCTGGTTTCGACGTCCCTCCCTTTCCATAACCTCTTGGTTGGCTCCTCATCTTTCCCAGGTGGAGCTCCACACACTCCAGCTGGTCACTGACAGAGAGGGCAACTCCACCTCCTCATCTCACCCGCCTGTCCTTCCTAAAGAGCCTGCATCCTTCCATTCCAACACCCCACCATGCCTCTGTGATGACAATGAGATCATCACCCTGGAGGTGTGCACACATCTCAACTCCTCTTGCTTATTTCCTCTTGGTGTCTTGTAAAACAGAGGGCAAGGGAAGAAGGCAAGAAACATCATCTCAGTGTTTTGAAGAATTAATGGTTTCGTTCCTGCTTGGTGATGGCTGTTATTTAATGTTTTGTGTAGATGTTTTTTTTTTCCTTTCTGAAATTTAATTCTGATGGATAAAACTGGAGAGAGTCACCAGCAAATCAAATTTCTTGCCATCTTGGTCATTCCTTTGGTTGTTAGTTTCGTTGGTCATTTCTAGCTGTTACTCCTCTGAAGTTCCCTTTCTGAAGTCTCCAGAAAATGGGTGCTTGAGCACAACCTTGTGTGACTTTCATCCTCCTTTTCCCTGTCATTGTTTGATCAGCAGGATGATAACAGCCATTGGGATCTGCTGGCCAAGGTGGCAATTCTCCTGACAGATCTGCTGTCCCTGGGTGACTTCACATCTTAGATTTTTGTCTCTGGTTACAAGTTCATCCTGATTTAATGGGAGTCTGGCAGGTCTGAGTGTCCACCTTTGAACATTCTGCCCTCTGAAGAGATGAGGAAGCTGAAACTCCTCAATTCTTAGCACTCTACTCAGAGGTTGCATGAGGTAATATAATTTAAAAAAAAAAAAAAACAAAAACCCAAAAGTCTTTAAGTGTATCAGAGACCGTTCTAAAATATACTGGCATTTGGAGAACCCAAATGTGTGAATCAACAATAAGGAATCAATCAAATGCCCAAAGTTCCCATTTCCATACAAACCTACTTTCCCCACGGTGCAGGTGTAATTTTCCATGTCAGAAACACAAGGAAAGATATGCAGTGTGTTGCTTCCTTCTCACTGGAGAAAAGCTAACTTTAAAAGCTCTCCAGTTTCACAGATTTCAGGCTCTACTTAAAATGCCAAAGCATTTTTCATGTTTTTAAAGCCATCACATCTTTTAATGCACTGCCTTAAACTGCCAAAAGTAATGCTCCCAATCAAGGCAACTATATTTTATATACAAGCTATGACTTACTTTTTCATAGTGGTGTTAATCAGATTTCATTTATTTTTATAGCATTAGGGACATTAACATTACCCTCTGGAAATGTTCCCCATTCTATTTGCCCTTGGATAAGATATGTCCTGTATTAGGATAACTTTCTTCCTGAAGATAAATGTTCCCTGATAAAACAATAGAGTTAACCTGTAACAACTGCAACATGAAATAAATGCTGTTGTCAAGTAAACTTTAAAGGGGGGAATTAAAATTAAAAAAAAAAAAGAGAAAAAGAACAAAACAGAAGAGACAAACCCAGGACACATTAAAATACTGCTGTATTGTTCTTTGCTGTCCCCAAAAGCATTTATCTTCTTGGCTATCTCACATGATTTAATAGCAGAGAAGCCACCTGAAATAATGTCAAATGACAAAAGATGTATTAGAATTGCAGGATAATGTCTTTGTTCTCAGGAAGAGGGAGGAGAGGTTTAGCTGTCATTCACACCACAGCATGCAAAAAGAATCAGTGTGGATGAAATACCCTCTAAGTTTATGTGTGAACTATAGGATGGACTTCAGCTCTGGAAATATTTTTGGGTACCTCTGTCTCTCTATAAATATTTTGAAGCATGCTCACCAATAGTTGAAATCAATAGATGACTGCCTGGTGATTTCAATGAGTTTCTCAACACACCCTGACTTCAGCTCATGGCACAGATAAATGCTTCAAAACCTGCTTGTCATGTAAATGCTTCTACTGCAGGCTTTGCCAGGCAATGTCCATCTGCCCCCCTTGTTATTTTCCTCCTTTCATGTTTTCATAGAATCACAGTTTGGGTTGGAAGGGACCTTAAAGGCCACTTGTTCCAGTCCTCTGCCATGTGCAGGGACACCTTTCACTAGGACCAAGTTGCTCAAAGCCCCATTCAACCTGGCCTTGGACATTTCCAGGGATGCTGCATCCACATCTTCTCTCTTTCTTTCCCATGACTTTTCCCTACTTCTCTACTGTCTTCTGAAAT
>VZTN01022718.1:3902-23203 GCA_013400515.1 Erpornis zantholeuca | reverse complement strand
CTTATTTTTTTTTTTTAGTCCTTTTTTTACTAGATATCTTGGTCCTCTACTTATTGCTTCCCTTCTTGAAATGTTGTCTTGATAATGAATACCAGATTTAAAGAGAGTTGCTATTTACATAGTCTTAATCCCATGCTGATATTCTCTGCTTGTGATTCTAACTTCTCAAGGTCAGAGTCATGAATGTTTCTAACTCTTCCCTGTCCAGCATCAGCTGCACTAACTTTTCCATAGATAGGCAAAGGGAAGAAAGATGTCCATTATATGAAAACAAAAAAAATAATAAAATGCTGAACCACAGAGTTCAGTTTCCTTTCAGGCACCAAGATCATGCTATGATACAGTATTTGCATACATTTTTTATGGTTTATTTATATATGTGGATATGTAAAAAATACACAGCTGTAATTTGTGACTGCATGGGTCCTGTACTTCAAGATTAGGTTGTTTTGAGATTATAATGGAACAAAGTCAATGAAAAGAAGAAGGAAGACTACTATCTTGGATGTGAGTTTGGTTTCACATTTTGGTGTATTTCTCCACATCTTCAACACCACAGCTCTTCCTGTCTTTCAGCAGTGGTTAAAGTTCTTGGTGTGCTCAAATTTGAAGGCAGGGAAGCCTAATATTGGTTCACACATAACTGGAGCCCTTGAACATCTCTCCATGAGTGCACTCAGGGGAGATGCCTCAGGGGAGATAATCTCAGGGTTTTTTTGGGAGAAATATCTGGAACAGCATGAGAAGAGCACACTGGTGCAAGCAAGTCCTAGGATGAACTTTGTTCAGATACTACTGCCACCTTTCCTTCCATGTACTGGCAACAGCAAAAACTTAGCCTCCTGCTGGGATTTTTGATTTGGTTCTTTTTACGTATTTTGCTTTTAAAGTACACTATGCCTGTGGAGCAAAAGGTGCTCCATGTGCTTCCACTGTAGGTTCAGCTTGTCTTCTTCTTGACAAAAACTTCTAAAATTTATCTTCTTCTTGATAAAATACCACAATTCAAAGGCAGTCTATGGGAGAACCAGACCTGGGTCTCTATAAACAGAAGCAGTTTGTGTGGGATTTGCCTATAAGAAATACCTGTTTGCCTGACCCTTGCTCCCCTTACCCTGACATAGATGTTTGGCACTGTCACCAGAGTGAACTGAAGAGGCTTTGGATCCCAATCCTGCTCTGGAAAGTTATCATTACCTTACCTGAGTCACATCTGCAAAGGTCTCTGCTCTGCTGTTCCTCTGCTGATGAAATTTGATTGGCTTCTCACTTGGTCTTTTGATTTATTTTTCCTCATATTTTCTGACCTTGGCATCTCATGACATACCCCAAAAAGATCTGACTGGAGGCCTTTCTGTGCCCTAAGCCAGTAGTTTTGTGTGTGTTCTCTTTGTAGTTTCAGAGGAAGGAGGAAGAAAGGGGGATGGAAAAGAGGTTGGGAGCTTTTATAATTATAAGAGCTTTTGGTAAGGCTTTAGCTAACTATTAAGTAAATATGTTTCTTATTTTAACCTCTGGAGTGCCCCAGGCCTCACAGGGATACTTCACATACATGGATTTTTGCGGTAGGATGTAGGTCATGCTATTGCACTGATTAGCATGGACTCTGCCTTTCAAGATATGCCTCTGGGTGGGATGTTCTTCCAAGGAGTAACTGGATTAGTCACTAGGTCAAAGACTAAGTGCTCAGTCTTTGTGGCCTAGAAATTCAATACCTTGTCCCAAGCTGGAGCCATTGAGCCTAACAAATGAACCCTTTCTGAGACCTTGCCCAGTACCTACCTGTTCTGTGTTTAAGCAAGAGGCAAATTACTTCTAGCACATGTCTGAGGGCACAGTTTTTGGACAAGGTTGTTACCAGGCCACATGGCCAACTCTAATTTTGTCTTAGTGTTCACTGAATTTTCTGAGATTATTTATAAGCTAAGAAATCACAAATCCACTAAGAACTGTGAGACAGATAAAAAAAATGAATTTCAGTTCCAGACAGAGATCTTAATCCATTTCTGGCTATAAGTTTTACACTGTGTTCAGTGTTAGGGACATCTGCAAATGAGTGCACACATGCACACATTGCACTAAGCTTCTTTTTCTCTTTTCCTGCTTTCACAGTTAAGGGTTTTCTTCTCACTCCCCTCACCCCCTTTTAATGTCTTTTAAGAGAAAGATGCAGTCAGCAAAAACCAGCATTCTGTGGCTAATGTGAATCAAGAAGGATGTGTCATGTATAATGAGACATGAATAGCTAAGGAGATTGCACAGGCTGTATCACAGACACATGGAATTGGATGGTGAATCCTGCTTTATATAGGTCAGCCGCTTGCTAAAACATATGATCATATCCCTATTTCCAGGCTAAATATGTGAGTGGACATTTTATATCATCCTTACTCATAATAATATTGTAGTTTATATTCTCTCTCTCTTGCATTTGCCTCCCAGATGTATTTGTAGACCACTGTACTTATTCCCAGACTTATGCTCCCTTTCAGCTTTGCTCTTCCATTTTAAACTAATTTTCTTGTAGATGTATAATCAGCCTTGTGCATAATACTCCAGATGAAGACTGAAGTGTGCTTGTGATTGGCACTGTCTTCCTTTGTGAGAAGCAACTGATGTGACACTTCAAAATTCCTAATTGCCTTTTTTTTTTTTTAACCTATCCAGATCACTTTATGGGCCGATTTTTATTCTATTTCGGAAAGATTTAATTTTCACCTGACATTTGAAAACCAGACATACAGCATAAGTGAATGGTAGGCTCTCTATCAATCTGAAAGTCAGGAAACATATTTAGTTTTACCATTTTCAGATGGGATTAAATATCTCTAGGACTCTCTCTCTTAACCTCAACACCAAATGTGACCTGAGTGTCGATGATATTTGGTCAGCTTGATCACCCACATCTCTCTCAATATCATTTTATAGGAAAAAATTGTTCATGTGTCCCCACACATGAAACAGAAACATTGCAGTGTTATGGTGAGACTTCAGTGAGGTGAGAGTAACACCTCAGTCTAATCCATACTGGTATCACCTACGGCTCCATGAGCTGCAGTTGAAGAGTTTTACTTCCCTGCACTGTGTACCTCCATCTCATAGATTTCCCAATGCAACCTGGGTCCCACCATGAGGTCCATAAAGTCTGTGCAGTATTTTATGCAAAGATTGGTATAAGTAATAAATAGTCAGCTGGGTACATATAAGTGTTGTCATTGCCCTCTGAACAATAAAATCCCAACATTGTGACTGAGGTAATTATTACAGGCAGGGATACAGCAGGGATATTTATAAAATAGGATCATTAGTCTGAACTGTGTCTGATTGTGGGGATATTTTTGAATTTTTTTCCCAGAACTGAGGGCCTTATGCTCCCCTATATCTTATGAGGAGCAGCTGAGGGAGCTGCAGTTGCTTAGCCTGGAGGGAAGCAGTCTGAGGGGAAACCTTAAAATGTTCTACAACTCTCTGAAAGAAGGTTGTAGTGAGGGGCAGGTCAGTCTCTTCTCCCATGTAACAAATGGGAGGAGAGTAAAAGGCCTCGAGTTGCATTGGGAGAGGTTTAGATTAGATATTAGGAAAAATTTCATCATGGAAAGGGTTGTAAAACATGGAACAGGCTGCTCTGGTGGCAGAGTCACCATCCCTGGAAGTGTTCAACAAACGTGTGGTCATGGCACTCAAGGATGTGTTTCAGAGGTGAACATCAAAGTGGTGCTGAGTTGAGAGTTGGATTTGATAACCTTGAAGGTCTTTTCCAATTTTAACGATCCTATGCTTCCACAATTCTATCTCTGCCTGGAGTGGTTGTCACACTGTGTCCATGAAAACACTGCAAATATGATGTAGTGACTGTCCTTCAGTTTGGTAGGGTAGTTCTCATTGATTAATCAGAATCAACAACTCTGCCTCTGCCACAGAGGTACTTTAGTCATCTGTCCTGAAAGAGGAGAGACCTCATAACTGGGTCCTACTGAGAGTTTTCTTCTTCTTCTCCCCTTCCCCACATTCCCACAGTCCTTTGATGGTTGGCACAGGGAAGTGTGAAAACAGGTAAATCAGTGGTAGGTGGTGTGGAATGATACATCAAATTTAGGGTCACCTGTCTAGAATGAATAGTGAAGAAAAGACTTCTTGTCCTACTTGTTGTTTATGCATCACATACCTTAACACGATGCTCTGCATTAATACGAAATCAGTGGAGTTAAAACAACAAATAAAATTCAATTTAATCCTACATAAAAAATTAAATTACCGCACCTGAATTAATATTGTCTTTCTTATTTTATTACAACTTTGTGTGTACATAAGAAGTCAGTCTAGAAAATGGGATTTGAGAACTTGACCTTTTACAGCAAAGCAATGCTCAAGGCTTAAACTTTCATATTAGCACAGTGTGTTCCTTAAGTCTAAAAATAACCCTTTTTCCATACAGCTACTAACCCCCTCTTATTTCTTAGAATTTAATTTTTCCCCCTCCTGTTACCACAAGGCCGCCCACCTCTTTCGAACTGTGCTCCTGTCTACAAGTGCAGATGCCAAACACAATTGATTTTCTCTCTCCTTTAGTAAGAACATGTGTATTCATTCCCACATAATCTGAATTTGATATGTATACGCATTTTTATGAATCATTTATACAGAAATAAAGACAGCAAATATCGCCACCTTAACCTTTCTTTAAACAAAAGTGAGGAGGAGGGTATCTGTGTGTGTGACAAATTTGAATTTTCCCAAAGAAACTCTTGAAAATATTAAATTAAATTTCCTTTGCTCTTCAGGTTTCCATTATTTCTGTTCAAAACCAAAGTTAGTTGTGATTGTTATCAATTGCTCAGCGTGGAGAAGAGAAGGCTCTGCAGAAGCCTTATTGCGACCTCTCAGTATATAAAAGGGGTTATGAGAGAGACTTTTAGAGAGGCTTGTAGTGACAGGAGGAGGGGCAAGAGTTTAAAATTGAAAGAAGGTAGATTTAGATGAGAGAAAATAAAGAAGTCCTTTGCATTGAGGATGGAAGGAACAGGAGCAGGTTGCCTATTGGGGGCCTGTGCCCCCACAGGAGTTGGACCCCTGGCTCCTGCCCCTGTCCTCTGCCCTGGAGATTCTCTTCCTTTGGTTTGTTGTGTTGAAAAGATCGAAGCGAGACATCTTCTCTGCTGTTTCAGAGTTGTTTATTGTTCTTAGCAAGACCTCGGAGGCAGAGGCAGCATCCCCCAAGGACACCAGGGCAGAAAGGCAATGGCTGCAGATCAGCAGCTACTTTTTATATCTTACTAACAACCATTCAAGAAACAATACGTATTTTATTTTGTTTCCAACACCAGTAAACCCTCATCTTATTGATATGTCTTTTCAATGCTAACTGCTTTCCACCAACCAACACACCACAGGAACTGGTGTCAGAGGAGAGAGGAAGAGAATGAGGAGAGAGAAGAAGAAGAAGAAGGAGAAACCAACACCCAAAAGCATCCATCTTGTCTCTATATAACACATAGAACAAAATCCTAAGACTACAACTCTCTGTGGTATATTAAACAAAAATCTCTTCACCTCTCTGGTGCATTCAGGTTCTCCCAGAAGTGAAGGGAGCTTCTCCAAAAGCCTAGGTTGCTGGCTAGGCCACTTTTGAGGAGCTCTGGGGACATAAATAAATTCCCAGAGGAGCAGGAGAAGCCTCCAGGCTTCCCTGGACTCCGAGAGTTGCCCAAAGAAGCTCTGGATGTCCTATCCCTGGAAGTGTCCAAGGCCAGTTTGGACAGGGCTTGGAGCAACCTGGGATAGTGGAAGTTGTTACTGCCCATGGCAGGAGGGCTGGAATTGGATGATCATTAACGTCCCTTCCAACCAGATCATTCTATGATTCTACAATTTTATGATTCTGTGATTCCATGATTCTGTGATTTGAGATTTCTCTGGTTTGTTTTTTTCCTAACTCTCCATCTTTCAGCAACAAGAACAACAAGATGATTGAAGAATGACCTTTGGTGTGAATGAGATAGCACTATATTTATTTCTTCTTCATTCTTTCTTTCTATCCCTATTTCTGTATTTCTCTCATTTAAAGTCCATTTTTTCCCTCTAGTTCCATATAAGATGATGTATATTAACTTCTTGAACTTTGATACAAGCACTGGATGCAGTTTTCCTTAAAACCCCTTAAAACTCATCACAACTGCTTGAAAAGCGACTATTTCTCTAAGAATTTTTATTTCTGTGACATAATTCTATATTTGAGCTAAAAATGGTCTGTAAAAATCAAAAAGGGGAAGCAATTCAAAGGACAGTTTGACTTCTCAACAGGAAAGTGTCTTACAGTGTAAAGTCTAAGATTACAAATTCATTTTTGATAAGTAAGTTTCAATTTTAATCTTGAGTTGTATGCAGACAGAAAATGGTTCTTGCAAATACTTCATGCAAGTTCACTCCTAAAATGGTACATTATTTTCAGGTATAAATATTTTATATATGCAATTAAATATGCAATTTTACACAAGGGTGAAGAAAAAAATATTACTCATCTAATGGAGGATACTTTCAATTGATATTTACAGCCTAACAAACACATTGCAAACTTTGCTTGTGTCTTTATTTCCTATTTAGCACTTCAACCAAAACTGGTATCCTTTGTCATTACAGGGAGGCCACAATTACATGTTCTGAGTCACAACAACACTTTCCACCTTCAAAGCACATTGTGAACAATCTGAGTGACAGTCTTGTCAAGCAAAGCAGCATAATAATTCCAGAGTTAAAATGGCTTAACTGACAAAAAGAGATTTGAACATTGTCACACAAGCACAGGCATTTCCAAAGACATGTCAACCTATCTGTTTTGGACCATTTTTCTCAAACTGGGAGGTTTGAGAAAATACTCCATACTCTGGAGCTGCCTGTCTCGTGACCTGAGTCACTCATTACCAGAGCTGGGATTATATTGTCATTAATAAGTTCTGTTATAAATGCCAAAAGTTGCTTTAAATAAGAAAGAGTTAAAATGTGGTAGGCATACTGCATGTTTCAGAGCAAACTGGTGCTCAAGAGAAGGGAAGAATGTCGAAAGAGGGAGATCAGTATAGCATAAACATGCACAGAGAATTAATTTATTCTTTTAGTAAATTTATTCTGTTAGTCTCAGATGGGGGAGAGAGAAGAAAACTTCATCCTTTCCTTGGAAAAACAGTAAATGCTAAATTGTCATCAAACTTTCCCTTTCAAGAGTGTTCTTGAATGAGTTCAACTTTCATTCACTGTTCAGCTTTGAAGGTTTGGGACCATGAATGATTCTGAAACTCTCTGGGACAGGTTCAGTAGTGCTAATCTGAACCAAGCAATAAATACAAAGTGGTGGCCTGTGAGACACCCCCAGGCATTACACAGCATGAAAGTGACTCAGAACTTCAGAAATGTCCTCATTTACCAAAGCAGTGGGTGCAGAACTCTGCTGGGTACTTAAGGTCTGCCTGGAAAGTGAAAAAAATCTAGTAACTCTGCATTTACCTGAAATACTTATTTTCTTGCGATATTCTTATGATTTTCTTATGATATTCTGCAATCTACACTCTACTATAATATTTCTACACCCCATTGCAGTGTAATCCATAAAAGAATAGGTGCTTGATCAGGCTCCACCTCGTAAACCATGGAGTAACCCACTTGGATAGCTGCATTAAGAGAAGCATGAGCAGCAAGTCAAGGCAGGTGGTTCTCTCCCTTTACTCCTTGCTCATGAGACCCACCTGAAGTGTTGTGCCCATCTCTGGGCCTCCAGCACCAGAAACCTGTTGGCACAAGTCCAGAGCAGAGCCACTAAGTAGATCACAAGGCTGGAGCACCTCTCCTACAGGCTGAGAGAGTTGGGGCTGTTCGGAAAATGGAACTGTTTTGTCATAAGCACATAAAAAGGTTCATCTCTGCCTTCATGGGTTCTCTGAAAATTTGCAGTCCCAATCCTTATCCCAAATCAACAATAAAAATCTGAATTCAAGCAGAATTTGGACTCAGACTCTTCACAATGCAAGACAGTGAGGTGCTGGTGGCTGGGGAGAGATGTCCTACTTGACATCTTATATAATCTCTTTCATATAGACATTACTCTGTTGAAAATATACTATGTACACCCAGGAACAGGTTACATCACTGTGAGGAAATGAAAAACTATTTACAATACAGTAAAATATTTTATTCATTTTTTATAATTTACCTGGACAGCAATGTTGTAATCACGTGGTGGAGTAGCAGGGAGAAAAGGGTTTGACAGGCAAAGACGTGGCAAGAAGGGGACAAGGTTTGTTCTCAGACTGTTTTGTTATATCTTTGTTGCCTGGCAGCACCAGATGTTCTTACTCGGTTCTACTTTGTAGTTGAAAGTTTTGAAGCAGAAAGTTTCATTAGAGAATGCATTAGATGAGATGTGGGAACAGGTTCACCTTGGGTCAGACCAGGATCTCCTCACAGGATTTGTTTCTGCCTACAGGGAGAGAGCAATAACACAACAGTACCTCACCAAGGAGACACAACTCAGCCTGGGATTTAAATCTTATCAGAAATATTTTACCTCAAAAGCATATTTCTATGGGGTTTTTTCCTGATCTTTTCACTCATCCAAAGTGTCTTCAGCCTCTAGTGTGAGCTTTATGATACTTCCACTATTCAGGAGTTACTGAATTTCACATAGAACCTAGAATGGAATCTTTGGAGTTTTATCTCTTTTTGGATGAATCTTATCTGTAGCTAAATTTTGGGGAAAAAAATATTTAAAAAAACCAAAACAACTAGGATCAAGGACATGTGACTGCAAAAACTGTCAGGGCTCTGAGAAAAGCTCTACTGATGTTGTTTTATAAGGAAAGCTGCTGCCATTAGGCTAAATCAGATCTACTCCCTTTCAGAGCTGCAAGCTGGGCATCTGAAACTTGTTAACAGCAGCTGTTGCTGTTGGTGTTTTCATTTTTATTAGAAGTGGAATCTTTAGCTCATAACCTGTGGTTTCTAGCAGTCATTTCAAAAAGTTTTATACTTGAATGTACAGTTAGGTCAGGACTGGAGCTGAAATTAGGAAGAGAAACCATATCTGCTGGTGTCATATATAGGTTATTGGGAGAGATTTCTGGCCCTACAGCATCACAAGGATCAGTGTTTTGCAAGGAACTACAGACATGCTGGGCTTGAGTGAAGAAATCCACCTCCAATGCCAGCTATACTTGTGTCCAAAAACTAAACTCAAATGACTCATTAGACACACTAGGTGAAATAGAGAATGTTTTGAATCTGTATTGTACTTGTAAAAATTCTTATTAAAAGTATGTCCCGAACTACAATCTTAGTTTGTGTGTGTGTAACATATTTTTGTGTTAGGGCACTCTACTAAAAGAGTTTAATCACAGAATGGCCTTGGAGATCAGGCAGTGCTGAGCAGGGCCAGGAGCTGGAGATGGATGATCTTTGTGGATCCCTTCCAACCCAGGATATTCTATCATTGTATGGTTCTATGAAATCACAAATTCTACATATTGGTGGTCACCTACAATTTATCTAAGATACCCAATAGACAAAGCACTGGATGTTTGTCTCCTACCCTGTGAAGAGAACCTCCTCACCTTTGCTACAACCCCGAGTACAAGAGGAGATTCGTCACAAAATTTTGTCCCATTGGCACTTCCTTCCTTTTTGCCTTTCTGAAAAGTTTGAATCAGGTTTTAGCTTAGAATTCTTTGCTTTCTTATTTTTATCTTGCAATTCAACTTTTCGACTTGTTTTGTTTTAAACATGTTTTTAGTAATAAGGCACCTAAAGAGGTTTGGCTGAAGATTTTCATTAAAAATTTCGGAATGCTTAAAAAAGATATGAAAATATCACTGACTGTAAAAGCCAGGAAAAAAGTGGAAAAATAATCTTTCCAACATTTTTGTAGATTAGATACTCATAACAATGAATTATATATCAGAATTATATTTTATTTCCCAATAATTCCTATAAAATGATATCAGGTCATGGAAAGAACTGCCATAGAGTTCCATGCCTTTGTCTCATTGAGACCTTGGAAGGACCTGCAATTTGTAGATGTAGGAGTTGGTGGAAGGATATTTCACTCCTACATAACCACTTCTGCTATTTCTTAACAATCCTAAAGTAAAATAGTCCCTCTACTACTGTTCCCTCATTCTTTTCAAGTAATTCCTTTAGAACCTTCTGCATGAATCTTGTACCTCACATTCTTTGTAGCAACAATTCTCCACACCATTTAAATACAGTCTTTGGGTTTGTTATTTTTAAGTTGTTTTTAAAAGGTCAGTGGTTTAAAAAAATCTGTACAGATATGTTCTCAATTTGAAACTAATATGTATTACACAGCTCTGTCTCTGGTTGATGTCAGTTTTTTCTCTGCATGTGATGCTCAGACTCTGATTTTTAAAATAAAGTTAACAATAGAAACTGACAAAGTGAATTTTGTATTTTTCATTTGAACAGCAGGAAAATTCATGCAGCACTTGACATGAAATAAATGAATAAGTTGTTCCAGCACAGCATCCTTACCATGATCAATATTTTTTTAGACTGAGGATTTCGGTTTTGGATCCAAAGCAACAATTTTAGCCATTTTCATTTCAGGAGATGAAAAACAACCCCTTACATCCCATATCTATCCCTTCTGAGGTGCACTGAATAATTATTTATTAATGTTGAAAGACTACCAACAAAGCCAGGTAATGGATAAGTCTTTTATTTAGTCAGGAAAATGCAAAGGAGTTGCTTTTCCTGAATGATTTGAAACCAGAAATCTGTAAAACAAAGGTAATTATCAAGTTACATAGTAATGATTGTGTTAATTCTTAAAAAAATTGCAGTAAATGAATTTCAGAGATATTCAGAACCCGTAGCATGCTTAGAGTTTGTTAGTCTTATAATCACATTAAATTAATAATGATGAATGGTCTCTTCAAGACACTATGAAGTCATAATATTTGTCCCATATCAGGCCATCATAAAGAGGTTTATTAAAGTCCAAATCCTATCTGATACTTCAAAAACTGAAAAAATTCCCTAACCAGTCAAGCAGAAAACCCCTGAGTGTTTAGTCATGTATTTAATATCATCAGTTAAAATAAAGCTGTGTTAGATAATGGCATCTTTATCGAATATAAGCAATAGAATATATTAAAGAAAAACAAAATATTTACCATGCATTTTTCAGGTGATTTTCAAGCCTCCTTTCCTGACTGCTGCTCAGGGGAGCCAAGCTGAAGGGAACTCACAGTGAGTGCTAATTCATCTGGGGTTTCTCTCACTGTTATCTCTGCACAAGGAGGACCAGCCCAGTTGCCCACTATGATGGCTTTGGCACCTGCACCTCTACAGATGTTTGTGTTTGCATGAGAAAGTAGAGTTTAGGAAGTCTGAAACCTTTCTTTGCTTTTCATCACCCCAATGAGTGCACCTCATCAGAGGGAAGAGAGTGAAATTGAGCTGGTGTAATGAACTCATTGTGTTTTAGCTGTTGGGGTTGGAACCAGAGGCATGCAGGAGCAGAAGAGAAAGTTTTTACTTCTTCTTCTTCAGATAACACTGAAGGTTTGTCCCTGGAAGGTGCCAGCTCATCTGAGGGTGACCCTGTGAAGCTCTTATATGTGTATTTAAGTTACTTTAGGATCAGCACTAGTCTGCTCAATATCTCATTTGTTCAAATGCTAAATCCTGGACCTAGAAGCCATAAAACATTTAGGTTGACCATTCATCATAGAAAACCAACAACACACCCTCCCATTAATTATTTCACTGTCCAATTAATATGAATGTTGGATATCAGGGCTTTTGACCTCCACAGAAAATTATACAGTTCTGTGATTTCTGTGGTTGTGTTAATACATTTCAGGCACATGAATTGAGACATTTTCATCTTATGGATCTCAGAAGAGTTGATCTGTCCTTTGCAAGCAACTTTAAGAAGAGCACTGAAGAGTTGCCATTATTCACATGATACTTCTTGTGCACACATTTACCAAGAACACAACCCTGACAGCTCCCAGTGCATATTAGCATTGGTTGGGTTTAATTTGTTGGGTTTATTCTCTGTTTCTATGGAGTTTTTTACAACAGGTCCAGCTAACTGCACTGAGAGTGATGGACATGGACATTTCATGAAGTTCTTGTTCCTGAGTTTGTCTCAGGTCTGAAGCCTGGTGGCTTCTTTACAGAAGGAAGGAACCAGACTCAGGTGTGTCCCTCAAGCTACTGAAAAGTGAGACCATCGTTTAAGAGGTCTTTGAGTGGCATCTAAATAAATTGCATATGTGGTTGTATCAACATTTTACACTATTGTGAGTCAAATCACTTTAATGTAAGATTAGCTCCTGATTCTTAGTATACTAAACCTTTAATAGACTTACAATTTTGAAATTGAAAAGATCAAAGCAATCATAAGCAGTGTGTATAATACATAGTTGGGAAAGACTGGAATCTTTCTAGTATATATTTTTCTTTATTTGTTAATCTGCAGGGAAGGAGCAACATTCTGTAATAACAGAGGGAAACAGGATTTAGCTACACAATATGGCATTCATAAGTCAGTTCCAGCCTATTCCCTCCCCTTTCTTCTCAGACACTCATAACTTTCTCAAAATAAATTTGAGGGGCTGGAACTATCCATGCTTGGATTCAACTGAAAGGTAAATGTTTGGGGTTTTATATTATTTTTTTTTATGTTAAGAAGATTGAGTGTGAATTAGTCAAGAGTGAACCTAACACATTTTTTTCTTGTATGTTTCAATTAAAAATGTAATTAGGACAAATAAAAAATGATTAACAATCAAACCTTGAAACACAGACCTGTGAACATGCCTACGTGCATTTACATTAGGGAACAGTGCTATTTGTTTTGAAAGCTTCATGTGGCTGCAGTTTTATGCAGAAAGTAGAGGATAGGCTCAGCTGTTTTAAAATTGAGGACCATTCTTTGCTTTTTGTGTAATTAGCTAACTATCAAGCAAAATGTGTAGGAAAATGCTGAAGGAACATGAAAAGAATAGGTAAGTTTCCTAGACACTTTTATTAAAATCTATGCAAAGGAAATTTGATTTCCTTTTTTTTTTTTTTTTTTTTATTCCCCAGTTGTTCTTTTATCAACTTAATCTCAGTTTTATCTATATCTTTCCAAATTTAAGCAGCTGGAAGACTGGAACCACTGAAACAATTTTCCTCAAGTCTCAATGGGTTCTATGGAAAAAAATCAAGTTTAAAGGAAACCAGAAAACTAAGTCTAGAGTCATATATGCCTGAACTCAGCACTTGCATTCAATTTAAGAGAAACCAAACATCTGCTTCCTAAACATTTCAGTATTTCCCAAGTCTGAGATAGTTTAAGAGAGCAGTTTGAATAGGAAGCATGACAGGAATTTGTAATAGGTGTTGCTGTTCATGTTATTTTTGTTGTTGTACTAACTGACAAAATGAGTGCTAAAAGGGAATTGAATTTTGAGATGGAGTTAATTCTGAAAGCTTAATCTGAAGTGCTACAATTTCTATCTTCATAGTGCTAGATGTTTCAACTTTTTTTTTCAGGATACAGAGTTACAAAAATTTTTATTTCTTTTTTTTTTTTTTTTTTTTTTTTTTTTTTTTTTTTTTTTTTTTTACATCTAGCAAATCAGTATGAAACTATTGCATTTTATGATTTTGTGCAAAACCTGGAGAGGATATATCTATTTTGCACTGGATGCAGATATGCTGATCAAAACTCTTATCATCAGCACGACTTCCTGAAGCTGTAGGTCTGATAGCAGCAGCTCATTACAGTGCATTCTTTTGGTGTTTGATAAACATGAAAAAAATCCTTGTGTTTACCTTAAAACATGTCCATGTTTATTTTCAGAGCATCAGATTTCAGTCCTAAATCCCATATTTGAATGCTACAACTTATATTCAGATTGCTTTACCCATTTTTATCAGTTTTAACCAGTAAATTAGCATACAGAGTCCAAAGTTTTATCCCAGATTGGGGTTTTTTTTTGGTTTTTTTCAACATACTTTAACAAGTGAGTTTCAGGATCCAGTCTGCAAATTCTGATTGATTTGGCACAATTACAGATTCTGATTACTTTTTTTTTCTCCCTCCATGTCACAAAATCTGTATTTCATGACTTGTCAAAGAGTCTGTGATTAATTTGGCCGGGTGATTCATGGGGCAGAATCCAGCCTATTTCTATTGCTTTTCCCAGGATGTTTTTGACAATTGGCTGTGCACACTCCAGTGCCCTGGCACTGCTCACTGGCACAGTGTGTTCCTCCTCATCCATGGCTGGGGACTTGTGCTGAGCTCGATTCTGCTGTGAACATTTCTAACCAATGTGCAAGCCCCCTGCTTGTCAAGATCTCTGCAAAAATATTTTCCTATTTACCATTTTAATGTTGCCTTGTTTGCCTTACAGAGGATGAACCCTGGAAGTGAAAAGGCAACTCAGAAGATTATCAGTGTTTAACACAAGGGGACCCCATACTGCTTCACTTGTGGTCACCAGTGATGAAGGTAGTGATTTTGACAGGACAACTAACACTGAAATGACATGGATATGTGATTGTGCATGACTTCAAAGAACAAAGGATTTAGAGAAATGGAGAAGACCTGTTTTAACTGTTTATCTATTTTTTCCCCCCAAATATGTTACAGTTATTAGACAGGAAAAGTAGAGGATGGCAAACTTGATGCTACCCTAGATTTCAGTCAACCATGCATGACTGGAATGAGGCTTCTCCATTCGTCAGTGTCTGTATATGCAATGAAAACACAATTGTCCTTCATTTTTCCACCACTTGACTGTTTGGAACAATTCCTGGATCTTTAAATTGGTCAGTGAAGTTGATGTGTCTGGTAAGGGTCAGTAGAATCCACTAGATTATATAACTTCTCATCTAATCAGCAATGGAGAAATATCTCAGAGCCTTTTGAAATGGAAGGAGGTTTAAAACAAGGTCTTGGAATATAAATCCTTAATCCAGCTTGGGTGTTTGTCCCAAACTTGGCAGCTTCTCTCCAGCACACCTGGCCTTCTCCTCTGGGCTGCTCTCAGTCCATTTTCTGCCCAGCCTGTGTTTGAGGTTGGGATTCACCCACCCAAGGTGCAGGACATTGCACTTGGCCTTGTTGAACTTCATGATCTTTGCCTGGTCCCACCTCCCAGGCCAGTCCAGGTCCCTCTGGATGACATCCCTTCCCTCCAGTGCATCAAGTGCACCACACAGTTTGTTGCCATCAGCAAAGTGTAGGAGAGTGCACTCAATCCCACTGTTCATGTTGCCAACACAGGTGTTAAACAGCCCCCAGCCCAAGATGGATCCCTGAGCAACACCACTGAGGAACACCACTGAGGATCACCAAACACTCAGATTTCCATCACTGTTATTAATAAAGGTGGTAATTGAAGGCCCTTTTCAAATCTTCACTGACCTAGATCACTCTTGCTACAGCATTTTCCTGTGAAAACAAAAGGATTGAAATTAGTACACTTATTTTAATTTTTGTCTTCAGCTCAGGCTAATTTAGAAGTTTCCTGTACTTTGTGCCATCTCAGTTAAGCTTGGCCAAGACTAATAGGATCTAAGATAAGACTAATAAGACTAATACAGCAAGTGGGTTGCAGACCATGGTTGGTGTTAGCCAGCATAGTCTGGTATGGGAAGGCTATTTTAATTACAGCCAAACAAATGGTGTAACCCATAAACTCATCCCTCTGCCCAAAATGGAACAGAAGATGAGTGAACGTTTGAAGTGAAAGGTGAGCAAACCTACTGTACTGCTGTATGATCTTTAAACCATTTCCCTTTCCTGCCATGAAAGAGCTCTCTGAAGTGCATCTGCTTCACTTCCCCCGGTCTTTGCTCAACACACGACAACTATTTCTCTGCTGTACCCTTCCAAAGCAAACATATTTTCTCATTAAGAAAGGGAAGGAGTGGCAAAATTCATTTCCCTTCCGGAGTTTTATGTCCAAGGGGTGGTCTGCAGCAATGAGCCCCTTGGGCATGGCTTATTCCATATGGCTGAGGTCACCCCCAAGGGTGTTTCAGGCTTCCTACCCTGAGTCTCCACAAAAGCTTATCTCTCCCCACTGACTACAGGGGGAGCAATCAGGATCCTGATCGAGGTGACTCAGTGACTGGGAACCCAAGGGAGCTGAATCCTAGCCTGAGGGTTACTGAGTAGATCATGAGCACGATGCTGCTTTTCAGGATTCAGCCTTGCCTTTTCTCTCAACCAGGTTGAAACAAGGCTGAAGGCAGTGTTCTTTTTTCTGATATCCAGGGACATTACTCATGTCCCTAGACATGAAATATGAAAAAAAAAAGAAGATGGAAACACTTCCAACTACCCCCTTTCTCAACCTAAGGCCTCAGTCCTGTGCTGTGCAGGATTTCTTTTGAAATGCAATTTGCCAAATGAGATTTTGATAAATGATGATCCTACCATGCAAGGAAATAATAATTCACATCATTGTTTTAGCATTCTTTAACAGTCTTCTTGCTCTGCTTCTGCAGTATGCAGTGTTTCAGGGCAATACAGTGTGTCTTCTCTAAAGCAGGAGGGCTTGACAGTTATTTTGAGAATGGATATCATAATATGAATTGTATAATCATGTACAGGAGCATTTTAAACTAGCAGCATCTGAATATAACTTTGCAAAGTTAAATTACTGTAATGTCAGGAGGATAAGAAATGTGTTCAGTGTTATGAAAAGAACAGATATCCTTGTGCCATATACAGTCCTTATCATTTAATGACATAACAATGTTTTGCTGTTAGACAAGCGATCAAATTTTTTTTAATGTAAATAACCTTGTCTTAAATCTATTCCACTCTGATCACTCTGTGACTGTAAAAAAAAAAAAAAACAAAAAAAAAACCCCAAAACCAGTGCAGCATAATTTTTAAATGGTTTTCAGTGTAGTGGAATATGCGTCAGTTGTGGGTGTCTTTTAGATGCTGGAGGTTTTAATCTGAGCAAAGGAGATCAATGCACAGAACAGGAAGGAAAAGTCATTGCAATAGTCTTTGAGAAGTTTTAGGTTTCTCTTCCCCTCCCAACCCTTTCATTCCCCTGTGATCTTAAAAAACAAACTGTTGCCCTTGGCAGCACTGTTTATATGTTACAGAGTATTTCTTCATCTTGAGGCAAGAATTAAACTAAAACTAAGTATCAGAACTGTTTGAGGTCTTCCACCAAAGCTCCCTGAACCCCCTGTAAAGGCTCCTGGGTTTTGTTTTGTTTGAGTTTTTCAGCAAGCCATCTATAAGTCCTCAGCACTGAGCAGTCCTCAGATTCCTTCTGCTGTTTACTTTAAAGTTGTGCTCATTCCAGCCTCTTTCTGTGGCCAAGGCAGTTGGGTTGCAGAGCTATAGAAATCACGTGTCCTGAGACCATGCCTGTACCACAGAAACTGGAGGTTTTGCTCTATCCAAAACCAGAACAGCTTTTCTATAGAAGAAAGTATCATCCTACTACAGTGCTTAGTAAGAGAAGCTCAGATCTGATGTGACATGCCATTTGATATGGATGACTCTGTCTTTATCAGGGTATGTGGGACCAGATTTCAGCCTGTGTCTTCTGGACATAGTGATTTCATTTGGTTGTGATAATACTGAGAAGCTTCCTAGAAATCAGCACCTCACACTGAAAAAACAGAGAGGCTCGGAGAGATTGCAGCCTAAATTGGCCAGGTTGGTGAATGAGGGGAGGGGAAATAGATGCCAAAAAGAGGTAAAATAACTACCCTGCAAGGTAGGCACATGGAATATGGATAGAACAAGAGGAAATGGCCCCAGGTTGTACCAGTGACTTAGATTAGACAGGAAAAGTTTCTTCCCCACAAGGGTTGTCAGGCACTGGAACAGCTGCCCAGGGAACTGCAGGGGTCACAGTCCCTGAAGGTGTTCAAAAAGCAGATAAATGTGGCACTTAGGAGCATGGCACTCTTGAAGTGGTAAGCTAATGGTTTGACTCGATCTTAGAGGCATTTTCTATCCTGGACAATGATGTGATTCTACTATTCTAAGATGTGGAACTGGTTTTCAGACCTCTCAGCTGCCCTCATGTCCACACAACACTCCCCAGTTGCAAGTTAAGGCTCTGCTGCCAAATACAACACTGGACAGGAGGCAAGAAATACTCAGTAATATGTGTGTTGCTTGGACTGTGAGATTGACCATGGATCATGATAAGTGGGGCTGGGTTGCTGATCCTGATTGTGCTGCTCTGCCTGGAAGTGCTGAATTCTGCTGTTGTGTCACAAGAGATCTTCGGAGCAGCCTTGGTGTCAGCGCTGTGTGAGCAACCAAACCCAGCAAGTCATTCACACAAACCCCCAAAATAAACCATCTTCTTTAGTTTTCTTAGAAAAAACTCTTGAAGATAAGGTGGGGAAGGCTTTTGTGACAACTCACAAACGAGATTTACTGAAGGCAGGAATGTTCTTTAGAATGAAAACAACCCCTATCCAAATGTCAGTGAGCGTTTGCTTGACTTTATGTTCCCTAATCATAATTTTGCAGTTTCAAATCCTTTGAAGCTCCATTTTTTTGCCCTTTTTGGTGCTAGAGTGGGAAGCATTCTGACAGACTGTTCGTTCTCTAAGAACAAGTGTCTTTTCTGGTTTTTTATTTGTTTTGTTTCAAGTTTGGTTATATAATGATTCATAACTATACTAACACCCACAGACAGTGTCTCTAAAAAATCATTTAAACAAAATGTACTGCATTTTGCACCTTTTTCCATTGTTCTCAAGAACTACATTTGTTCTCATTTAGCTCTAACAAAGATCAGATTGAGTTGGAACTTGGGTAAGAGAGGTGATAAGTTTGCAGATAATAATGCATCTCATCAGTCATGAATTGCACAAATTAATCTTCAGATAGGGGCATGTCCTTCAAGAATTTACATGCTAGCACTTTAATTGTCAGAAGCTGGTTTCTATTAGGCAGATGGACTGAGAATGAGTAACAGCATTTCTCATTAGTGGAGGGAAAAAGAAAAATTAAGGTAAGTTCAAAACATTAAGAAAATGTTTTAATAATGTTGTTTAACTCAGCTTGTAATGAAAAAAAGAGCAAGACCTTAAGTGAATTAAGACCAAATCTTCTTTGTTTAATAAATGTTTTCTCTCTGCTTAGAAAAAAACTGTGTATGGAAAATGATAGTGAACGAAAGATGTATTATACTGGAAAAAGCGTGAGAGAAGGAAAGATCTATTTAAAGGAATACTTTGAAAAGGGCTTAAAGAAGTTCTGTGAAAACCAGTGCCTTTTTTTTTTTTTTTTT
>VZTN01022717.1:2319-24931 GCA_013400515.1 Erpornis zantholeuca | reverse complement strand
CATGACCTTACAGGTCTTTTCCAGCCTAAATGATTCCATGACTCAATTAACTCTGTAGCCTGATTCCCTCCATTAGCTGCTATTCATGTTCACTGGGAGCTGTAGAGGCCAACAACAGAAATTGTCATGAACCAGCTTGACAGTTTGTTCATTCTTCTGCTCAGCTGAGACTGCCAGTGTAGTGTGTCCTTTGGCTGTGCCCTGAAGTGAGGCAGTACAATACATACATACATTTCCCCATTGGTGAGCACATGCATAATTGCATCCACACAGCAACACTATTTGTGGCATCAGAATCCAAGTGCAGCCCTTGGCTTTCAGGCACACTGATGTGATGTGGAACACACCTGATCAACAGAGGAAGCCACTTGAGTAGGTGAAGGTCAGATGCATGATCAGGTAACCATCTGGGATGTTCAATCCAGAGACTGCTCCCCTGGCAGGCTATATCAAAGGCTGCAGTATTGCACAGGGGAGAAAAGCTGTCTTCTCAGATAACTAAGACGTAAACCAGAAAGATATCTCCTCACTATTAACAAACTTGGAGTGAAAAGGAAAGCAGAAAAGCCACAGAGCATCTGATATAGTGTTTCTTGTGCCCTAAGTCCCAGCTGACATAGGCAGCTGTGAGGTGCCCGTTTGGTTTTGGAATCATCTTCAAAGTCATGGCACTCAGCATGTGTGCCTTAGAAGGCACCAAAGTACACATCCATGGAGATATTTTTATTCCTGAAGAGACAAAAAATTTAGTCCTCTCCAGTGATTTCACATTTAGTTACTAAAAGAAAGGCAACTTACGTAGTCAAAGGGGTTAAAATGCCAAGGTTGACTTGACTGGGGCAGCAGGAAGATTTTGACAAGGGCAAGATGCTGTGACAAAGCCAATACCATGTAGTTCTGTGCTCCTTTAATGAGGTAAAGTTAATATCTAGCTTATCTTCTCTCCTAAAATTCATTAAAATAATTATCTTCTGAACCTCTCACCATGTCAGCACTGATTTATTCTTTATTATAATAAAACCAATGGGACTTTATCCTGCAGTATGTTTGTGTAGGATACTTCATCCGATTTACCTGTTCTGACTTATTTTTCTGGCAGACTGTTTTTTCAGGGTTTATCCATCCAGCTGGACATTTGTACAGGGTCCAGCTCTCTGACTGAATTGTCATTGCCATGAGGCACTATTGCAATGTAAACAATACACAATCATTCATCCTACTCAAGGCCAACGGGTGACTGAAAACACAAAATCAATATGACAAGCAAAGAAAGAGCAGTGGGGAGTAAAGCTGCAAAGATATAGGTAAATGGTTGCCAGGCTCTCATCTCAATGAGATGCTTTCTTAAGAGGCATTGAAGTTGTGTGTATATGGGATGACAGAAGGCTGTAGACTCCAGAGTAAGAGAACCCCCAGAGTACTGGCACATCAACAAGAAATAATTAGAGAGAAATATGCAAGTTAAATGAAAAAATTTTAATATTACTCCAAGCAGTGCTTACAGAGAGAAGTACATATGCTTTCTGAATTTTAAATAGACACATGAAAAGATGAGTTTTCCTATAGTAAATTGCAAAAACATTGAAGTAGTTTCTATCTTCTCATGTTTCTAGACTCTTTGACAGAGCCAGCGACAAACTGGTGACACAACTGAGTGGGTTCTAGTCTAACCCCTACACAAGTATTGGCCAGGATTGGCTGTACCACAATCTCTCCCAAAGGCTACAGTGAGACCATAGAGCAGAATAGATGAGCTCTTTATGTAATTGTCACTAAGGAATGGAAATTTCTGACAGAGGCAGGACCAGCACAGCCAGCTCTGCAGTTGCTCCCAGGGAGTACTGCCTTAGGCATGTCAGATGCAAGCTGCAGGCAAGACCACATTCAAGAACTGACATTCTAACATTTCCCTTCTTTCAGTCCTTTTCTTTAAGCCTCAGTTTCTGTTCTGGTGGCTCACTGTTGTATTTCTCAACTTCTCAAGCCATTTTACAATAACATAATAGTTAGCCAGACTCTTGCTAACTCAGTAGTAAGTATTTTTCATAAATATATTCATAGATTTTCCATTAGAACAGAAAAAAGCACTTTTATTATTCAGCATTATGCATATATATACAAGTAAAAGTTTACTTCAAATTTTTCATTTCCCAAATACCTCATTATTTGCGCTCCACCACTGCCTGCTCTCATCACCCCGTGATGCCCACATGACTGGCAAGGGCCCAGGAGCACAAGCAGAGGAATTTACATCTTCTGAGCCACCTTTTAAGGAAAGCTGCACACTAGGATTATCTGTGGATTGCTCTTAGAACGATAAGATGCCTCTTAAAGAGGCATATGTAATACAAAGGTCACAGGGATAGCTCAGTACCTATGAACTCTGTGGTACCAAAATACATTCTCTTCAGTGCAATTTAACTGATATGAACACAGAGTCTTTTGGATTACAACATTGTCATTCCTTTTTCTCTTACAATGACTATCTTACTTTACTGCCTCTACATCCTCTGCCTCATCTGGATAACTTGACTCTGAGTAGCCCACAAACTTATCTCTGTCGCACCTTGCTGTCTTCTTTTTCTTCCCTTCCTTTTTTCTTCTTCTACTCCATCCTTAAAACCCACTGGTATGCAGGGGTGGGGTGTATTTTTTTTTAATTTTTATTTTCACCAAATACTAGACATAGAACAAAACAATGCCGGGCAAACACAACAATATATAGACCATATCTTCTGCAAATTTTAAAAGTTTTAAAGAAAAAAACAAGAGGCTCCAAAAAGGCAGGACATTCAATGTCAACATTGTAAGTGACAGTCCCAACAGAGAAGCAGACACACTTTTTTACAATGTTTTCCAGGATATCACTGGCAGCAAACATTTAAAGAGACATTTAAAAGAGAACTTCCTTACCTATATTTATAAGGAGTTCTTTCAAATGACAAGTAAAATAGGAGAGAGCAGAAAAATGCCTGTCTGAAATTGTAAGTAGTCCATGACATTAACTGATATCCTAGGTCAGTGAAAGGTAGGTGCTGACCTCCCAGTGCTGCCCAGGAAATGATAGATTGGCTGTGGATAGGTCATGAAAGCTTTTTGATTTGAGGATTCAGGTCACACGCATCTTCTCTCTCATTTTTGCCTGGATATTTGTTCACTTATACTATTGTGTCTGTTTAAATTACATTTGTTAGCATCTACAGATCCTTCCACATGTTTGTAAAAGCTTATGGACATCTTCAATACCAATAAGTTATAAATACTAATAGAATAGCAAGCTATTTAATTTTTTATCCCTGTAAGTGCTTCCTTCAGGTTGTATTAGGAGTACCTTGTTTCTGCACTGTTTAGTCACAATGGTATAAGAAATCAATAAATAAAAATATTACCTGGAATAATTTTCAGTCGAGAAAGTTACTATCATGATTAAAAGCAGTAAGCTGAAATTTTCTGGGTTTCATGGTACTGAGATGTGCTTCTTAAAAAATAGGAAAAGAAATTTAAAAAGCCAAACACCTTACCCTCAAATTCTTTTCTTTATTCCACATACATATGCATGTTTGGGTCTCTTTAAATAATTAGGTGGAAAAGTAAGCATTCTTCATTGAAAGAGTGAACTCTTTGGCTTGCTTTTACTATTTGCATTGTTTAAGGGATATCTATTGCCAGTTACTTTTCAACAAACTTCAGGAATCATTTTAAAGGATTTTGTTTTGTCTGTGGTAGACAATGGCCAAGAGACAGATAGATTTTGCCAGGAAGAAGTTGAGCCAGTTTATTGTTTCCTCATGGCCAGCTCTGTTCTGTGGAATGAAACCATTAAATGACTAGGTATTAGTTGAAGTAAATGGCTATAACAAGGTTATTTTTCCTGCCCACTCCTTAAAGGCGAGACTTCATTTACATGCTCACAGACTGCCCCTTGCCATGGATATACTTATCCATGCATCATGCCCAGATAAGTATAGAACCTTCTTCCATAGTTCTAAGAATTGGAGAAACACTGGAAAATGCTGTCTTCTATCACACACAATCTTCTTGTATCACACACTTTTTTAAGGATTTACTTTAGAGCAAAATGAAAATTACCTATGAGGATCTAAGTTGTTTGGACTTTTTTTAAAAAAGAAGGAAGCCCTCCACAACAGATATCTGGTTAAGCACAGAAAAATCAGGACATCTAGCTGCCCAAATTTCCATTGGATGTGCAAAATAAGGAGGAAAAGAAAGAGAAAATTTTTTGTCCAAGAGTTTGTTTCCCATCCCAAGTAACTGCTTGTTCATCATGAAATGTTGTTCTGAATTTAGCTATGGAGTTGTGAGGCTTTTTTACCCTTAAAATGTGGACTGAGCTGTTTTTTTTCTCTTTTCATCCCAGTGTGCCCTAGTGGGCCCTATAGCTAAATTATATCAACATGGACTATAAACAACTGAAAAGACTTGCAGTTTTTATGGGAAAATATTTGCTAACTAATCAATAGAGGCTTTTAGATTAATGAGCCTCTTTTACACAGTAATAGAATCTTTATGTTTGGATTAGGTAGTTTCCTCTCTTGCATCCCCATATTTTATATTAAAGTCGACTAACAGGACAGATTTTTTAAAAATAGGTAGATAAAAAGGCTTATGACTTTGTTTCCTTTGATCTGCTCTGATTTGAAAACTTGTGTGAATAGTATTCAACCAAGAGTTTGAGTAAAACACGTTAACATTATTCAAGGAGCATGTGTTATTCAGGTTAGTATGTAGTTAAACCCAAACTGGTTAAACACAAATAGTTATAATAAATTAAAATTCATGGATTTTCAGTAATTAATTTTAAAGTAACTCTATCTACTGTGAAGGTTTTTAAAATTTCTTTCATTAATAACCTAAGGTTATTACACACATGTGACCTGGAGAATTCTATACAGCATGACTAAATATTTTGAACAGTGATACGAATGCAAGTTAATACTTAGTAACCTGACGTTTAATTTTCATCTCACAATTAGTAAATCAAGAGAAAATCAGGTATTAAGTGTAGTCAAAATGAAATTGCATAAATGGTACATTTTGTGTCATTTCCATGCTTGCTAGAAAAGGAAACCTCAAAGTGATTGTACAAAATTCTCACGGGGAAAATTTAATAGAAATATTTTGAAGAGATATATTCCTCTGAATTTTTGAAATCCCCTGTATTTAGATTAAAAATGAGAATGTGGTCTCTGTTCTTGTCTAGGTCTTCTGGCACTCAGACCAGAGCAGACTCTCAGGCAGCCTAGGTTGTCTTAGCTAAGCCGCAAACCACAAACATGAAACACTGCACAGAGACCAGAAAATGCATAGATTTTTTTTTTAAAAAATTTAAAGGTACAAATATAAGGCTTTCTGATGAGCATCCCACAGTCCCAGTGGGACAGCAGTGCATTGTGGGATCCTCTGCTGTCACTCTGCTGGCATTCACACAGGGCTACCCTTCTTGAAACCACTAGAATGAAATGATTTATTTCCGAGATCTATCTCTTTCTGAGCATGCAGACAAGGTTGGTACATCCTATAATGTTGGCAGATATTGACCTATGCTGATGTTTCAACACTGGCCACTCTCTTTATGGTGGGACCTTCTACCAGGCAGGAAGGAATCCCAAAATGAAGACCCCAATGCAATGAACCTTTTTGTGGGGCTAAAGGAAAAGAATGGCATGAACCAGTAGAACTTGCAGAAGACAGGTTAGCAATTGTCTTTATGCCTCTGCAGGAAAATCATTTCTTCAGCTGGAGAACAGCAGGATGAAACAAGACTCCAAGAAGCAAGGGGAAGAGCTATTCAGAAAGGCTAAAGACAAATCAGAAATTATCTGACAATGCGCACTGCAGTAAGTTGGAAGAACAGATAAACTGTAATGCCTGTGTAGTCATCATTCAGTTTTGGGACACCAGCTCCTACCAAGCAATCTGGACATGACTTTTACTTATGCTTCTCTGTTATAAATACACCTGGCCAGAACTACAGCTGACATAAATCAGCTTGACTTCAATGGAACAATACCAAATTACAGCAAGTGAGGATCAGGCCCCATAGAAATATTGTATGTCCCTTTTTTTGTAGCATTCTGCTGGTTCTGAAATCAATACTTAATTTGTCTTCTGTCCCTGATACAATACCACTGCTGCCCTTATTGTGTTGCTTTGAGCCTGCTGGACGTAGCAGTATTATGCAACTGAGGTGTAGTTTCACTGGCCAGAAAGCACTCATTTTTCAAAACAGTCTTCCAAAAGCTTCTATTTTTTCTATGAGCCACTTAATATTCCTCAAGTTTCTTCCCACAAGCAAGCTGGTCCCATTAAAGGTAGCAGAGGTCTGAGACCTGACCATGCTCTATTCCCTGGCTGACACATCTCCATTTCCACACACAGAGTGTCTAATTTCAAGCAGCTGTTTATCCATTCCTGTGTCACTGTTTCAACAGGCAAAGTCAAATGCTGTCACTTATCTTTGCCATTTATTCTGTACTAATCAGAAAGGGGATAAACACAGGATTCAGACGGCCATTAAATAAAAAGCAAAGACAATCACACACAAAAATGATGAACAACATTTAAAATCAGAAGTACATGTACTCTTTGAGCTACCCAGGTATCACTGGTGATGTTACAGAGCACAGAATCCAGTGAAGAGAATTGGAAAGATAAAAGACCAGAATAAATATTAATAGAGTTAAAGGTTTAGGAACAAATTATTACTAACAAAGTAAGTGACAGTGTGCATTAATGAAGGAACAGATAATGTATCATTCACTTCAGGAAGTGTCCCCACTTAGAAGACATTCTGACAAGGCACAAAGAACAACTGCTAATACCTCACTTACAAGGTCTGACTCACCTGCCAAAGCATCTACCTCCACCCATCATTTTTTAAGGGATTTTGGGATTCTACCTCTTCTCTCATAGCTGCATGTAAGCTTAGGTGTTATGTGAATATCTCATAGTAATGCTGGACTTTTAGCCATTGAGAGCTTTGTACATTCTTGTTCCTCATTCAAATTTTTTTAGTTACTCTTCTTACCATGAATCTAAGTCTAGGGGATTGGTACAAAGTACAAAGTAAAGTCAAAAAGGACAATTATTCAAGCAAATGAGGAAAGAATAAGAGCTCTAGTCCATCTGTATACCTGGCATTATAATAAGTCTTGTATAAATATGAAATAAAATATAACCACAGATTTTCTAAATACTGGTTATACAAAAACCCTCTCACAGATACAATTAAATTATCCAGAAAGGGATCTCAATGTCCAATTAACAGCTACAACTCCAGTGATGACCTGTTTTGTGCAAATGTCTGTAACTGTGGTGAGAGAATTACAGGCTAATAAATTCCGAGTATTTGATGCACCTTTGATGAGCTACAATGCTGCCAACAAAAGTTTGGGGAAGTGTCTCCTTTTCCATGAAACACCTAGAGGGAGGTCCTCTTAGTGCTCTACAAGCAGTGTTATTAAGCCTAAGATACCCCAGTGCTCAGACATCCCCACTGGGACATGTCTGCTGATGTGCCCAGAGCATTCACTGATATACTTTGCCTTTCAAAAAAGAATACAAATCACTTCAGCTAACTAAGTCATGCTTACAATAAGGGAATTTTATTGTTCTGCTTTGCTTCATTCTGAATAAATTCCTTTTCACATCCTTGGGATAATTCATGTCCTCTCTGGGACAAGATGACACAAGCTTTTGTGTGATCCAAGATTTAGCTGGACAGGACCCTGAGCACCCTCATCCTCCATTGAAATCGGCCCTGTTTTGACAAGGTGATTGCACTAGAGGAGAGCTATGCACCAAAGGTCCCTTCCAAACTTAATTTTTCTGGACCTGTTTAGTTTTCGTATCAATGCTACCAGTTTGTGAGTCACCAGTGTTATTGAACATACCCTGGACAAAATAGCTTTTCAGAGAAATTTGTTCACTTTTTGCAGGCATGTCCTTTTTCTTCAGATCTCAGAGAATCATTAAGGTTGGAAGAGGCCTCTAGGATCATCAAGTATTTCAGGCTGAATTTTAGACTGAATTATCTTAGCAACAAATACCTTATATTTTTGCCATAAAGCCTTTCATCATTAATTTTTCAGGTAATGTCTGCTTGTTGCAGACAAAAGGCTCTGTACATTCTAGTACACAAATGGCTATACTTGTGTAGTCTGATTTCTCTATTGCCCAGAACTTCTGTTAGATTAAGCTTTTGTTTAAAAAATATTTTGATAGATGTGGCAGGTAGTATTGACTTTTTTTAAAGACAGAGAAATTTTAGGATTCTGCAGATGCTAGAAACTTACACATTTTTACTAGCTGATATAAGCAACATCCTTTATCTTTACTTAATAACTTGGGTATTTCATGCTAAAAAAAATAATTTTGCAGCAATCACTTACAAAATCTACGTTTTCCTGTTAGATCTGCATTCTTACAGTCCCTGTAACAACAACTATTGCAAAATATCTAACTTTTCTATGGTTCCTAGTTATCTTATGCCTACATCTTTCCAAAGCCAAGTGCCATTAATTCATTGGAAAGTTGTTGATTCTCTCCTAGCTTATGAACTTTGACACATGCTAGAGAATGCTTAAAACTGAAACATGCTTTAGCATTTGTATGGTTTGAATATATATTGTTTGCCTTTTCAGGATTTGCAGGATTTGGTGGTTATTTTTTTTTAATTTCCTCATAAAAGAAGTGTTTCAAATATATGCTCTTTGCCTATGCACAAAATATTCATAAGCAGAGCTGTTCAAAGTGAACTCTGAAGAAAAAAAATGCTGAAGAAATAGTTTTGGAGCAATAAAACTGTTGTTGATTTTATTTGATGAATAGTCTCAGGCAGAAAATAGAGGGATTAGAAGTGGATAAAACAAAATATCTCATTTAAGTTTTGTCAAACAGAAATATGTAAGTGCATTGTTAAAAGAAAACAGGGATTGAATACGTTCAGTAGACTTCAAGAAATTTTATTTATATACATTTCTATAAGACCACTGAACCAAAATATCTATTATTTGCACAAGTCTACTCATGAATACTAAGTGCTAAACCTTCCTTTTTATTTTACTCTTTTTTTCCTTCAAGTGCTTGAAATAAGATATCTCCTTGGTATGTCTGTCAGTCTTTCTATATCAGAATATTTCTTCCTGATACATTCAAGTACCTGGTGTTTTTCTGGTTACTGCACACTGAAGATTTCATGAACAGGGCTTTCATCAGGCACTGCTGCTCTAGGCAAAGAGACTGCCATGGGCATTACATATCTCCATCTCTATTATGCAGCCAAGTGATGTTTCAGGAGTTTCAACATCCCATAGCCTTTTTTAAATTCAGAACAAATATGTTTTGAAAGCAGATTTGATAGACTTGTTGTCCATGTGAGCTGTAAGTCAAACCTGGTGGTATTCAAAAAGGCTGCATAAACACTGACTATACTGAAATGCCTAAAGACAAATACTAAAGGCTCACTATGTGGTAAAATATTGCTTCACTTTGCATTCACCAGTTTTGTAGCTTGCTAATCTCAGTTATGTTCAGGAATTCAGAAAGAGGTAACCAGACACTACTTTAGATCCCATGGAATTCTACACATGTCTGAGGACAAATCCAAGGAATCCCTTGAGGGACTCCATTGCCCAGAAAAAGTGCAAAATTCAGCTATGCATCATTGATAATTGATTCTGTTTATTCCACAAAGAATTGTCTCAAATCCCTAAATTGTCTTAACATCTCATTAAAGTACACATTTGTTAGAAGCTAACCTCTATAAAGCATCATGTAGAGACAATGCCTTCTTTTGCCTTTTGACATTTGAAAGTCCTTTGGGAGAGTCTACTGAGCAGTAATATCATATTTGATACAAACATACAGTTTTGAGATGTGGCTAAAACCAAGAGATTCAAAAGTATCCCCAGTATTAAGATGCTACCTGCAATTATCCTACCAACTTCAAATAATCTGGATTGCTAATAGAAAAAAAAATACTAAAAGTGACATATACCTACTTTTTCTGTGTGTTCTGTTACATGACAAGGCTTATTTCTTCAAATTTTACCTGCCAGATACTCCTTAGATTTTTGCCTTCATGTACCTGATGATGCCAAACTTGAAGGTGCTGTTGACCCTCTTGAGGGATCAGAGACAATAGACAGGGTCTAGAGACGTTTGAGCATTCAGTAATGAACAATGGGATGAAATTAAACAAGGCAAAATGCTGGATCCTGTGCTTAAGAGAGAGTAAGGCCAGGCACAGATTGGTACTGGAAGGATCTGGGAGTGCTGGCTGACAGCAGCCTCAGTAAGGGTCAGCAGTGTGAGCCCAGGCAGCCCAGAGGGCAAATCCCATCCTGGTGTGCACCAAACTCAGCATCCCCAGCCAGTCAGAAGAGGAGATCATTCCACTCTATTCAGTGTTGGTGCAGCCTCCCATTAAGTGCTCTGTGCAGTTCTGGGCCCCACAGTTTAAGAAGGACATGAAGGTCCTTAAACATGTCCAGAGGAGGTCAACAAAGATGCTGACAGGACTGAAAGGAATGTCCTGTAAAGAGAAGTTAAGAATTTTGGGTTTGTCTCACTTTGGAGGAAGGGACGCTGAGACCTCATTGTTCTCGACAACTTCCTGAAGAGAGGACATAGAGAGGGAGGTGCTGAGCTTTTCTCCCTGGTATCCAAGGACAGGTCCCATGGAAATGGTTCAAAGCTATGCTGAGGAGACATAGTCTGAACTGTGAGCAGCTTTTTTTTACCAAGGGGATTGTCAAATTTTGGAACGGTCTTCCTAGAGAGGTGGTCTATGCCCTAGGCCTGTCATTGTTTAAGATGTGTTTGGACAATGCCCTCAACAACATGCTTCAGGTCTGCCCTGAATTAAATCTGTCAGTTAGCTGAGATGATCATTGTAGATCCCTTCCAACAGAAATAGTCTATTCTATTCTATTATACTAAGTGAAAATCTACCAATCCATAAAATAGTATCTTAGAAGTTATTTCTTTAGATTACATTTTTTCTTGCTTGCCTACTGAGTAGAAACAACACTCTTAGTATTCATGGTAAATCCATCACAGTCGAGCAAAAAGCATGGAGTTCAAACATAAAGTATCAAGCACTTCAAGCGTTCTATTCCATGCACAGAATAACACATACATAGCAAATATCTGTTTGGAGAAAATCCAAACAACTTATGATTAGCTCCCTGACAGCTGGCAGAGAGGCAAGTTCCCTCATATTTACCAGGTTTGTCTGTGAGTTTCAGTCCAGTGAGTCAGAGGGAAATCTGAGACCTATTACCTAAGAATAAAATATAAAGATTTCTGGCCTGCCTAATGCTTTAAGGTTGCCTGCACTTTGAGCAATTTCCATCTCCCCAGCGAATACGAATTTTATCAACTCTCCTTCAGGAGAGCACTGTCTATTCAGAGGAGCTTTGTTGTGTGCTATAGAAGTCTTCACAATTCTGTGTCAGAACTTCAGGGAAAATTTGTTAAAGGGTGTTAGGCTAAGCAGATCCTTCAAATTAGTCGCTCATAAAGAAAATCTCAAGTGAAGCAAAGGTTCTATCGGATAGATATAGCACAGTGAAATGGAAATGGAAAACAGAACATTTAAATTGCCAGTTAATTAGTCAAGTCAAAAGAATTATCCTAGTATTCTTTAATGAACATCTGTTGTCCCTGGCTAGTTTAGGTATGCCAGAATAACAGTGTGTGTTTTCACTGCCCTCAGTCACATTCCAGGTGGCATCTGTGGACTGTTTACAACAGAAGAAAAAAAGTAACCGCCTTGGCAAGGATTGGACATCTGGAGATTTGGAGACTCAAAGTACAAGAGCAGAGTGGCTTTTTGACTTTGAGATACCAAATATAAAGCAGGGAAGGTAAATGGAATACTAAAAATTACTTCAATTAATTTTTATTTATGCTAGCTGAGGCATTCAGGGATTACATTTTGCTGGAAGAGGCAGAAAATGGAAATCTCGTTCCCTGTAGTTAATTCTAGTTCTATACATCTCATTCCTTATGGCTACTTCTAATTCTGAGCAGTCTCAAGTATTGCTTGTGCAGTCTGGTTTAGGACTGAGGCATAATTGCACTGTATACAGCAGAGAAACAAGCATGCACAGGGCATATATGAACCTGCCTACTCTCCACAACATTAGGAAAGAGAATGAAGCAAAGTGAGTCATTTTATCATCTGCACCCTCTTCAGACACCTGGGGCTTCTTGTAAGGGTATATGTGGAATTGTGAGTGGATGCAGGTAGGAAATATTGGTGAACGATTCCAGCTGAGGTACAGGAGACTGTCCATTCCATTTCTGCAGTCTGACACCTGTACCTGGTGAAGGATTCCAGCTGAGGTACAGGAGACTGTCCGTTCCATTTTTCCATTTTCTGCAATCTGACACCTGCACCTTGTGGGGCTGAGACTTCAGAGCAAGTTAGCATTAACGCTGAGGAGACTGTCATATTTTAGTGTAAGTCCTGTACCTTTCCCCAGAGCATAACAGAGAGTCTGATTTTTTAATGTTGCAGCAGGCAGCAAGATGTGTGAGATGACTGAAAACAGTCAAATGTGTGGACTACCAGGCCACTAAACATGCTTGCAATTGCAGTGAGCCTGTACCATGGGTGTGGACCGGGATGAGGCTGAAGAGAACCCCCTTTAAAAAGGTCATAAAGAGTGAAAATGGCATGATAACCTATACTGCACAAATTACTGCCAGATAACTCCCTGCTGAATGAAGTTAATAAAGATTTGGGCTAATTAAACCATATCCCATGTGCTTTGACATTCTTTCTGCAGGTCCAGCACAATGAATAATTTAAAATGAGACTGGAAAATAGAGCTGTTTAACTGGCCTTTAAATCCTTTCTCAAATTAGTAGCACCAATAACTTTCTTTGTTTTTCTTTATTTGCCTTCCAGCATTATTTAAAGCGCATTTGTGCTTTTCAGGTAGGTTGCAATTGGTGGGCAAATGGGACTGTAATTTCAGCTAATATAGTATTAGGATCTATTCCTAGTAGTCTGTCCTTTGATATGTATAGGTAGCAGGACAGTCATTGGGGACCACATTTGAATGAATGCTGTTCCATTATATATATATATATATATATATCAAGCTATATTTAGAGTTGGTTCCTTATAGTGTGTAGAATTCCCAACATTCATTTTAGACACTTCTGTTTCTAATGGGACAATTAAATGAATGTAAGATGCAATAAATGAACATAAAAGTAGTCCAAATATGGTTTAAAAATAAATATATTAAAGCAGGTTGAATGTCCAGGAGGAAGAGCTCTCCATGAAAATCTCCTTTTATCCCCAGAACTTATACAATGCACATATCAGGAGTGAAAACCTCATGTCTTCAGAGACCTGAGACAGAAAGTTCAATGTCTATAAAGTTGCTTTTAACATGCAGCCCAGAGACCTCTGCAAAACTGTTAACAATTTTTAATGCATCCATGAAGGGTAAGAAAAGGTGAGAAAGTTTCTCTTTTGAAAAGACTTTGGTTCAGTCCACATATCTGTACTTCTGCTGGAAAAATTTTGGGTATCTGCAAATCCACAAAATAAAATATCTGCTGCAGACCAATTTGATGTGTCACTTGCCTTGCCTGGGTTTATCAAAGACAGTGATGCTGATGAGTATTATTGAAATAAGGACATACCCTCTAAGAAAAAGACAGAGCCCACTGATCCATCTCACCTGCTGCAGAAAATTACAATTGACTCTGAATAATCAGTCTTTGTTACTGGCCATTACCAGCATGAATGAATCTGAGATAGAGGAAATAATATTAGCTTCATTCCTACAAATGAGAAAACGTGGAATGGAGGACCAGAATGCAAACAGTGAAAGAGCTCATGATTTTTCAATCATATAGGATGTTTAAATTTCAAAATGCATTTTACATCACTTTCAGTTGCACTGGAGACACTCAGCCCAAGTGCAGAACTCTTGTGATATAGAGCCAAACATTTAGCAACCAAAGACTACACAGGAAATGAAAAGGAGGTTTGTTAATCTCTTGATTAATTGAAAGTGTCAATTGACAAAGCTAGGAACAAAACCCCCAATTTTTAGAGCACCATTCAATTGATTTAACTGACTGCTATTCCTTCTCTTCCTGTGTTTCTTTGAAGGGCTAAATGGGCTTAAATGGTCAAAGGTGTCAAATGACCATATGATAGGACAGCCTTAGATTGTTGAAAAATGCTCAAGCAGTGAATACAGAGGCTTTAGACTACTTGTTTACCAGGGATTTTCTTTTTAATAGTATTTTCTATTCCCTTTTTTTTACTGTACAGAGTATTTATGAAGAAAATTTCCTGCTCGATCAATTTACAGAAATACTATTCTTTATTAGGGAACAAAAATAAAATCATTCTTTTGTTTCTGGAAGGAAGGACAAGGATGTTGCAAAGGAAATCGAAGACGAATGAAGAGGAAAAAATATTTTCACTTGGAGCTGTAGACTCCTACTTGCAAACTTACTATTAAAGAAAGACAAACACATCACACATGTGTTATCATCTCCTTCAAGACCGGGCAGATGCCAGAGTCAGGTTCTATAAGTCAGTGCTGTTAGCTGCCCTTCTGGTCACGGGTCACAGTATGGTTACAAAAGATGAAATCTCAGCTAGTTAAATCAGTCCCTGTATTTAAATAAGAGGCAGAACAATAAAATAAGAAAGAGGAAAACATTCCTAAGAAGCCAAAGGTAGCATGAGAGCATGAGAGAATTGTGAAGAGAAAAAAAATCCTCTCTTTTGTTCTTGTTTATAATGAATTTTAATTAGAACCTTACAATTGCTTTAGATTGATTTCTAGCACCACCTTCATTTTGAACACCAGTTTCAATGCTACCTCAGGCTCTGGATGACATTAGAAGGCAGAGTTTGTTTTGTTTCTTACATTAACTTGTTTTTACTGCAGAAAATTTGGATTGAGAGATTCTGCACAATTTCTGCAGCATTTGTGACTATTTCCAGGTTATGAAATTAAATACATAAATAAAGTAAGGAGATTAGCAGCCTGCAAACAAGATTCTCCTTTACTTAACAGGATTTAGAATTGCATGGAGAGATGCCTTCTGCTCAATGAATGACACTGGGGTGCTATGGAAAAGTAGCGGGTGGGCATGCAGTGAAACCCCACAAGAAAGGGTTTTTATTAAATCTCAGCTGCCATGTTCCCAGCACCAAGAGGAGTGTCCCAGGACTCCAGAGGCTGTTCCTATCTCAGTATTCTTGCCTAAACACCCTGCTCCCTCTAGATGCCCAGCTCCAAATGCTCCCTTTGACAAAAGGACAATAGACAAAGAGGTCTAATTGTTCTGGGTCCCTCCCTGATCTGTCACATTATGCTCCTACCCATGACTGGGTGCAACTTCATAGACACACTCCTTGGACATTTTCCTGATCACCCAATATACCTTCCCAGGATTCTATCTTCCAAAATCTGAGTCTCTGTCCTTAACTTTTGGTCCAGCAGCTTTTTTACAAAGAAAAAGTCACTTATCTCATATTTTGCAGTCTTTGTGCTCCTTCCTCATCTCTTCTCTTTCCTTCAAATAAAAGATATTTTAGTATTTCAAAGCAAAGCCTCTGAATCATATGAACAAAACAACCTATTTTCCCCTAGCATCATTTTTAGAAAAGCTTGAAACATTTTGATGCAAAGATTCAGCTGGAGGCAGAAATTGGCATGGAAAAATTCATCACAAACAGCTAGAGTCTGGCTGAGTTATAAGCAACTGAAAAAAGGTATGTATCAAGGAGATTGCCTGGCAACCTCAGGAACAGGCAATGCTACTTAGTTTTGCCTGAAATATGAATGCTCCTGACAAAGAAAGGAAAAGAAAATGCAAAAGATAAATAACAAATTCTAAAGATGCCATACAAATAGAGAGAGGAAGCTGCTGTACATTAATATACTAAAGCTACATTTATAGTAATAGATATACAAAACAAAATACCCATGTGTTGTGACTGCAGCGAGTATGTTTCTAATGGAGATGGACAGCGGCCTAGGGATCATGGGTGCCACGTGCATCGCCCAAGATCCATCTCTAACTAATGCTCCCTAAACTCCCCCTAGTTCCAAAAATGGGTTTTATCACAAGGAAATTCCAAGGGGAGGTGGCAGGGAGGAAGATAAGAGCTGTCACCTGCCAATGACCTGGAGGTTTTCAGGGCCTTCTCTGGGTGTGCATCCCTCTGTTGCAGGCGACGCCTGGGCCCTGCTGGGCAGCCTTGGCTCTGATCTCTGAGGAGACAGCTAAGCTGTGAGGGAGAGCTGTGGAGCTGCCCTTCTCTGGGGTGGTGAGAGCCACCAGCCCTCACTGCCCCATGACAAGCCCGAGGGATCCTGTGGTAAAAAAGAGGTGTGAATATGCAAAAAACATGCTAAAGCAAAAATCAGGGAATGGTAGATGACAACACAGATATTTCAGCAGCAGCAGTAAGCTTGGGCCCCTCTGCACCTGACTGATTACCAGCAAAAAAATGTAATGCCCCTTTTGCAGGTGATGATAATCAGCCTAACAATGCACTAACTCAAGCCCTCCATTATGTGTTTGATCTGCAATATCCACTCTGGTCTTAAAAAACGCACAGAATTTCTCCTTACATAACAAAAATTCCTAGATAAAACAATACAAGGAGGATTGGTGATAGCACAGGTGCTAAGCAGTCATATTAACATGAAATGCTTTAATTGTGTAGGAAAAACTAGTAATATTCATGTAAACAATGCTTAAACAACCAGAATTTGGGTTACTCTTCTTTTTCCTTCTTTTGCTAACACGACTTATTAACTTAGTCCTCAATAAATGCCATCCCAAGGAAACCTTGAAAAAATGTACTGTAGTATTTGAGCTGAAAGAAACAGAAAGAACACAGTGCAGTGTATAAGTCCAGAAAATTGCAGAGCTAATCAATTCAGTCACACAATTTTTCCAGATTAAATTAAATCAACAGTCAGTTCATAGCACAGAAAACAGTAGCAAGATCCAACACTGTATAATCATTCCAGGTCTGATTGTGCATTCTCTGCACATTCACTTGTACAGAAGTCATTAGACACTTTGGTGCATAAAGAAATTGGGATTAGGTCTTCTACAAACTCCATAGAAGCAAGAGTAATTAAAATTTATGACTTTACAGTCTGACCATCCAGCCAGCTGATCCAAAGATTCATATTTCAAGCAGAAACCTTTTGTTCAATCTCTGAACCAATTAACCTTGCCAATTCCTCTGTATTTCTGCAACAGCAATGGTATATTTAGGGAATCAAAAGCTGTAATTAGATTCTCCGTATGTATTTGATTCCCTATTCAATTTATGTTCCCTTCACATATCCTCTAAAACTCCTCATCTGTCTATTAGCACTTTTCCATAAGCACCAGAGGTACACAATGTATCATACAAAGGCAGGAAAACACCCTCTATGTGATGTCTCTTTCCCCCAGAAAAAAACCCCTAAGGCTTTCTGAACCTCTTTCTGGCTCTTTCTTCATCTCAATCAGCACTAAGCTCTATACAAATTACTCCTATGACATTATCTAGGTCAGTTTAATTGCAAGATAACCAAGAATATATTTTTCATTGGCAGACCAGTTGTTACACCTTCTATTCTAACTTGTGGCAAAACATGGTGGAACTATATTCAAACATCATCTGAGATGAGAAGCCCCTGAATACATCACTTGCAATCACTTGTCACTGCTCCCTTACTAGGCATGTATTTTTGAATAAACCTTCACACTTCATCCAAAAATTACCAGAACTGTTTTGAAATTTATAGCATTCTCATGGTGACTGATCTCATTGCATAGGATGCAGCACTTCTTATATTAAACAATTTTAGGTGATACAATTTTCATTTATTTAAACCTTGAATGCTTAAACTTCCAGTATTGGTCCAGAAGTACATACACAATGGCAATATGAAGCCTTAAGAATGAAATTCAAACCCCTCTGAATTGTTACTTCACATTATACAAAGGAAACCCTTTCAAATGACATCAGGAAAGAAAAGACAGCAGCTTCACAGCAGCTGAAGGTTCTATTCTTTTCATTTTTCTTTTTTTTTAATGGATCAAAGTATCTTTTATAATTTAAATTATTAATGATTCTCTTATTTCATTTTTACACTATCCATGTAATGATTTCTCTCAAACTGTAGCATGTTCAAATTACTTACAGTTTATCCATATAAAACTTACCTTCAGAGTTCACTGCCTTTGTGAGTTAACAGCAAGTCTGACTCAGAGATACTGCTCCCTGAATGGCAAACTTGCATTTTACTTATTTTAGTGGCACCCTGCATTCTGACCGCTGTTATATAGCAGACATTTTAATTCACACCAGAATATCAATGACAGATCACAATACAAACAGAAGTGAGCAAAGAAAATCTAAGCTTCTGCCTCAAATGAAGCAGAACATAAAAATAAAGCAGCCTCTCAGAGATAATACCATAGGAATGTTTATGGGGTCTTTACAGTTTTTGAAATCAGCCCCTTTGTGATAGAGAAGAAATATTTCATGTGCAGTGCATTTGTCAGCAGACAAAGCAGGTGTATATCCACATATCACAGACATTTCAAGGTACATCATTACACACATGTAAATGAGACACAAAAAAAAGTTTTCCAAATGCAAATATTGTCACCAGCTATAATAGTAACAGTAACATAGCTTTAGATATATTCCTTTGCTATCACTGCTAAAAGCTGCAAAGGACTAAAAAAAACCAAAAGAACAAAATCAGCCAGAATAACATAAAACAAAAAAGTATTCCAAATATTAGCAAGGCTCTGAAAGAATTGCAACAGAATATATACAGTTTTTCAGCAAACTTCCAATGAATTTTCTTTCGTAGGTTGCAAATCTATTCCAATCTATTTCAATACTAGCTGACTTGGTTCCAAGGAGAATTTCTGACAAAAATCATCATCACTCAATCATATTTTTAGCATTTTGTTTCAACTTTTTTTACCAGTTCTTTGCATTTCCAGTATTCTGGTATTAAGGTGGCTTCAATCCATCAGATTTGTCTTCATGACTTGTTTTCTCCCTACCTTTTTAAGATCGGATGCAGTTTAAAGGTCCTTGCTGTCCCAGACTTTATGGGAAAATCATAATATTAATCAGATGCAATAAAAGGAAATCAGATGTTAAAAAAGGACAGTTTTGTTAAAGAAAGATGGAATCAGAAAGACATGGGGAGAAAAGAAGTAGAGAACAAAAGAAATCGATAAAGAGGAAGATGATAGCTGGCAGATAAAATCTGGAACCTGAATCTGCAGAGTTTTAAACTCAGTTCTCTGGGTTGCAGGAGTGAAACCTGGCAGGATTTTCAGCACTGCCAAAAGGGTAGCACCCAGTTCTGGGAATGGGGAAGGACAATGGGGGAGATGCTGTGACATCAACAAGGACTGGAGTCTTCTGCTTGGGAAGTGTGGGGTCCAAAGCCAAGTCTGAGCGAATATGGAAGGGAGGAAGAGTTATGCCCAAGGACATTCTTGCGAGCAACCCATAAAGTGCATCATTCCCAAAAGATGCTCCCATTACAGGGAGTAAGACTTTCTAGTGGAAATATTTAATGGTCAAAGTAGTGACTACAAAGCAAACAATAAATTTCATCAAATGGCTTCACCTAAGAATGATGGAGAACAGACCAGAAACAGAAGAAAAATAAATATCTGGTATCCTTTAGAAAAGAAATGGCAAGAAATTAGAGGTGACTTAAAATGTGAGGGGGAGGAGCTTATCTGATCTCACAATCTCTTGGTACATCATCTTATTAAAGAAATTTATTTATTGTTTTTTCCTTGATCAGTGCTATTTATTGAAAATGTCAACTGAATATTAATTATTATTGCTGAAAGAGTGAATATACATTTTCCTTTATATGTCTTAATTATAGCTATATTAAAGGGTGCTGTATGCATACTGAATATTTAAGTAGTCACCATTTACAGGTGAACCTTCCAATTTTCTGTGGAATCTTTATTTGCTATTTAAGACTGAGGTCTGAAGTGCTACCATTCATTTTACCATTTAATCAATTCAATAAGGTTCCTTTTGGCTTTAGACCAGACTACAACAAAATTACTTTGGGGAACTGCTCCAACAGCATGTGTCTTGCCCTTGCTCTTAGTATTTGTGGACATATCTGTAGGTATCAACAGCTTAAAGTTAAAAATGAAACAAACCCAATTTTTTTGCCAAAAGTTTTTATTTATGCAATCCTATTTCTTGGTAGAATTTATTTTCTGATAATGTGGAATGAAAAAGGACCCTACAAAACCTAATAAATTTAAAACATAATTTTTTGAAGGCTCAACAGCCTGTATTTTACTTTTAAAAAATTTACTTTAAAAAAAATGGAATAATTAGCAGTGTTCTATAAAGTTGTCTTTTTTGACAATCCCAAATGAAAGGGAGCACAATATTATGATTTTACTTGCACAGTTCCAAATTAATTTCCCAAAATTTTTTTCTTTTTTTAATGGAAAATGTTCATGCACCATACAATTAGACATGACCATGGGATGCAACCTAGTCCTACAGCTCCTCATTTTTTGGAGCCAAAACCTCACTGCTGCTGTTTTCTTTCCTTATCTTAAGCCTGTCTCCACTGCTGAACCACATTTCCAGCCCCTACCTGTCCCTTAGGGTCACCATGGTCTCTGTGCTCCCTCTCCAAGCATTACAGCAGGATAACTTAACTTAAAACTTTAAGGATCACTTAAAAGTCCAACCAGACAAAGCTGCATCTGCTGAAATTTGGCCTGGCAGAAAAATCACACAGCTTTTCAACTTGAGCTCTACTTCTTAACCTACATATCATTTTGGGAAGTAAATTGCTATTTCATAATTATTCCCCCACATAAACATCAGAGGAACATCTATCCAGCTTGTCTTTTGAAACCTTAAATGACAGAAAATTCCACAACCTTCCTAGTCAATTTACTTTAGATTTAGCTGTTTTTACAACTTTTTATTTTGTAACCTATATTTTGTTTTCTTTGAATTGACTATTATATGTGCAACATCATCCATAGGGAAAGTACTATTTTTCACTTTCATTTATTCTGCAGCAACATTTGGAAATTGGTTACTCTGCCTTCCTGACATATTCTCTAAAACGAACTATCTCATTTCTTTTAATACTTCTTTACACAAAATTTTTAGACCTCTGATCATTATTTTGTGACTTGCTTAAATGTTGGAGTCAAGGAAGGCCAGAGAACCTCTCCTGCTCCCCTGGGGGTTCCTTTTATCCCCAGAGCACCCCAAAATAGCTTATCTCTTGACCTAAACCCATGGGAAAAACTCCCCTCAATCCTGGATGAGCTACAAACACCAAAGAAGTGAGAAAGGTTTTTGTTTAGTGTATCACAGAGTGTGTAGCTGTAGTTTTAGGTTTTGCTATATATATTACATAGAGACAACATGGAGAATCCAGGGTGTCGGCTTCTTCTTCTACTTCTTCTTCTTCTTTCTTCTCCTTCTTCTTCCTTTCTTCTCTGACCTAAGTTCCTGTGATTTGTTAATTGGTAGAAAGAACTTAGTGTAGAAGAGACATATCAATAAAACTGATACCTACTGGTTTTAAAGACAAAATAGAATATGTAAAAGTTGTTATCTGGTTGATAAAAGGTATAAAAGCCACTTGCTCTAAGTAGCCATTTGCCGTTTTGCCATTGTACTCCTGGAAGCAACAGCAGAGCCTGTGCAACTGAAACTTTGATAAAGAAAAATAAACAATCCTTGAAGCAGCAGAAAGAAGTCTCACTTTGTTTTTCTGACATGAAGAATTGAGAGAGAGGATCACCAGGCAGGGACCAGAAGCAGGGGCCAGCCAGGCCCCGAAACTTAAAAGGCTCATGCCTTGTGGAAAAATATGCTAAAACTGGACATAGTATTCAAGATATACTTCTACTAGGGCTGTCAAAAGGGGAAGAATTGCTGTTTGAGCTTTACATACACATGCCTACTCCTGTGCCCCCATGTGAAGCAGTATGATTGATGTCTTGCACTTGGCCAATGGCGCTAGGATGGTTTTTCATGTGAACCACAGGAGCGATGCAAACTTAACCTAAAACCCATACACTTATGCCTTGAAGCTCTGGAGCCTTGACACACATAAATTTTTACCAAATCAAGGTGCCAGTGTTCCATGACTTCAGAGTTTTGAATAAATGTGCACTGAGGCCTTGATTCTGTGTAATAGAGGGGTGAATTTTGAAAGGTAAACATGTAGTTACAGGCATTGCTAGACAAGGTACGTTGTACTTAACATAATAATGATTGTAACAGGGCTCCCCTGTGTTTGTAAGAAAAAAAGTCTTAACAGACACTGCTGTTGCTAGTGATCAGCTGCTGAAAGTATGTAAAGAGAGATTTTTCCACTTAATCTCGGCAATATTTGGTGACACCTGGAAAAAATGCACTTACAAAACCTTGTTACTATGACTACTCTCAAAAGATGCTACACACCTTAACTACATGAAAAATCCTAAATTTGAACTGTACTTTCTTATGTCCTTCATTACTATCGTTGCAGTCCCTATGTTA
>VZTN01022714.1:304788-319622 GCA_013400515.1 Erpornis zantholeuca | reverse complement strand
TTCCTGAGACACATCCAGTTTAATTTAAACACTCATGTGTACAAGAATAGCCTTGTAGCTTCTGTGGTATGTGGACGTGGTCACAAAAGAATTGAGGCATTTTGGAGAGGTACAAAGTACTGCTCTAAGTCAACCTGTAGGAAAGAGAGAACTGATGTTGTTAGGGATATTGCATTTACATCTCACTTAATTCCATATAATGGGTGAATGGAAGAAGGGAGGGAGGGAAGGAGGGAGGAAGAGAGGGAGGAAAAAGGAAAAGTAAGGAAAAGGAGTCAAAAAAGGAAAAAACAATCAGGGTGCTATTGAAAATGGAAAGAGAGCTTTTTTCAGTATTTTCTGAGTACAAAAATCGATGTGTGACAGGGATTTACAAGGTTCAAAATAGACACAGTGAACATGCAAATTCCATCCAGGCACGGTATTGTTTTTTTGTTCTCATCCTTTAAGTCATGCAGGGCCATAACTTGTGGAGCTGAGTATAATGAAATTTGTAAACCTATGACTTACAATAAACTATTTATGATTAGCATATTTTCCTCTCCATAACACTAAATTAAAGAATTTAATAATACTTCAGTGAAAAACACTATTACTCTTTCATAAACTACCTTGAAAACAGATATGTCTGTATTTTCATAAATCAGATCCTCAGAAGCTTCATATTGCAAAGGAGTGTTAAGCCATGATACAATGCACTGCATTTCCTGGTCTGACATCTACCTCCTCTATTTACCTACAAGCTGGGATGGGGAGGAATTCTTGTTTCATTTTAGTAGTTGAGACAATTACTATGATCAGATAGCCTAATGCATAAAAAATCATGTAAGGGTATCGTTAGTTCCACGTAACATGATAAATATGGTACCAATCAGAAAGATTTTCTGAACCTTACCTTTATGATTTCAATTAAAGGAAGGAAAAAACACAAAACAAAACAAAAATAGAAATCGGTTGAATAATGCAAATTTTCTCCAAATGATTTTTCCATATTTGCTGCCAAAATAAACACATGGTACATGTTAGTCTGTCAGATCCACATTAATTTGTCAGCTGTAGGAACTGCCATGATCCTTTTGCCAAAACCTTCTGCACTAAATCCCACTGTTTTTAAATTCTAACTCCAAACATCCTTTTAGGCTTGCAAAGGATTTTAAGCGCAACTTACATATATAGCATTTCTAAAATTATTCTCCACACATCTTGAAAGTCTTGGCAAGGAGCAAAATAACCAGCCTGTCACAAGCTGATTTTCAGTTCCTTTTCTATCTAATTGCACAGGTTTTAAAATAGGAACACTCTCATCTGGGACACAGAAGGCAAGGATATGTTAAACTGGTTTGATTCACTTCTTCTGAGCTGTGCAAGTAGCCCAGAGACCAGCTGTGACTTGACATTCTGGGATTCTGAGATTTCGCTGCTTTCTATGGAAAAAGAGACCTCATCATGGTCTCTGAACGTGCAAGTGGACTTTTTGACATTCTTTAAGCTTACTTAAATTTTTTTAAGGATCCTTGATGGTGTCATCCAGCTCATGGTTTCTTTACTAGGTAATGTTATGATGGGAATCCTCAGTATGCAATCCACAGGAAATTAAAGAGGAACTCACAGGCCTTCCATGGATGCAAAAAATTTAGTCTTTGCACATGTGTATTGTGAGAACAACTTATGTCAAATACCTGGGTTAAAAAATGGTTCTCTTCTTACCATTGAATCAGAAGAGTCATCAATGTCTTCCCACATATCTAACAAATCTTTAGGAGATAGAGTAAACAAAAAAGTCTTAGCATGATGATTGATAAACTTTTCTCGGTGGCACGTAAAGACTGCACAATCATAGCTGGGTAGCTTGTTGGGCCAGGACGAACATAGTGAAATAAAATAAAACCAGAACAGGAAAAGCAGGCACAGGACACTGAGACCAGCTGGAGAAGGGAAGAATAAAGATGTGAGAGAGGGAAACCAAGAAGAAAGCAGTAGATACTGAGATGGGGAGGTTTGTGGTGCAGGAGGAGGAGAAAGGGAAGAAGCCATAATCACACTTACATGGCCCCAGCATTCCCCTGTCTCCCAGTTGGAAGAACACTGCACACTGGCACCAATTCTGCACTCTGGCACCCCTCTACATGCACACTGGCACCAGGACCCACCACTGTTTTTCCTCATCAGCCTAGGGACCCTGGGAAAGAAAAAAAAAGAGAGGAAAAAAGAGGGATAATCCCTGCAAACAAAGATAACTGGCCAGTCTGGAGGGGTTTTGGCAGGAAAAGGGAAGCTGACACATGTAACATAATTGCAAGAGAACAAGTCATTTCCCTCACTAAATTATTGCTTATAATTTAAAATTCTCAAATATACCACAATTTTTCCAAACAAGAATTTCTCTCTTTTTAGCTAAAGCAGAAAAACAATTGATTCATGCATTTCAGAGATATATGGCCTGATCTGTATTCTATCTGAGCTTCCCTCAGCATCCTTTAAACCATCATTAATGCTTCAAATTCCAGGATCCAAAAAAGGCAACAGGAAAGGAAGTGTTTGAGGGACCCCATTGGTGCCAATGGTTTATGTTTTTGCAGCAAGTGGGATCAATAAGACAAAAATAACCTAAGGTGGATTATTCTCATTCAGGATATTCAGCCAGCACATTTCAGCATTTCCTCTCCTCTTCACTCAGAAATTTAATTTTCAGTTAGGGCTCTTTTAAATATGCCTATAAAGATCACTGCTACATATTTCATTACTTTCTTTCAAATATTATTTTCCTTTTGCATAATATTGACAAGCATTTCTGAACCATTTCTGCATTTAATTAACTTACTCAGATTCCTGGTGAATAAAACGTTGAATTATCTCATTATATAATATTAATATAATGAGATAATACAACAACAATGAGTTATATATAATAATATATATTATATTTCACCAGGAAGTCTTTGGTATCACACTATTGAAAACATAAGAAACATCAGGGAAACCTTGATGGCTTAGAAGGTTGACACTATTGCATGGTCTTTTACCTGTCACAATTTTTCTATAGTCTTCTGAGGTAGAGGTGACCTAAATAATTTCACTTATCTCCCAACTCAGGAAGGAAGCCTGCTACAAACTACACTTTTCCTTGATTTGTTTGCCATTATGGTTAAAATTTGTGCAGAGAAAGGCATTGAACACCTCTTGTGTCCAATTAAATAAACAATAAGAAACAAACATGCCTTGTACACCCTAGTTTCAACAGAGATCAATGAGATGTGTGCAGCAACAGACATGTTCTCAGGCACTTCTACGTAATTTGCTTCAGATGCTGCCTCTGGAGAGAGTGTAGATAGGCCTTTGCACTTCATCCCTTCATATGTGGCCTGGTGCCATATATTTGTGTATATATTTGAGATATAAATGCTTGTTCCTGAAAAATGACCACAAGTTTCTGGAGAGTAAGATCAGATTTTATTCACCTGAGCTGCTGGCACTTTGCATACCACTCTGATCCTTGAAAAATTCTGTGTGTCTTGGGGAAGCTCCACTTCCTTAACCAAAGCAGTTATTTGTCACAGAAACAGAGAATGGTTAAGGTTGGAAAGGACCTTAAAGATCATCTGGTTCCAACCCCTTGCCACAGGCAGGGACTCCTTCCACTAGACCAGGTTGCCCAGGGCCCCATCCGACCTGGCCTTGAATATTACCAGGAGTGAGGCATCCACAGCCTCTGGGCAACTGTTCCAGTGCCTCACCACCCTCACAGTAAAGAATTTCGTCTGTATATCAAACCTAAATTTCCCATGTTTCAGTCTGAACCTATTGCTCTTCATCCTACCACTGCAGTTCCTGATGAACTCCAGCTTTGGATCACAGGTGTCATAGATGACAATTGTTCCCGAAGAATCAGAGAGATCTGTCTAATGACGTATAATAATTTACAACAAATTAATGAGAAAAATCAAAACCTCAGTTTCTCACTGGCTCCTAAATGAGGCACACCATGATGGAGGAAGAAAGAGCTTTTTCCTCTACTTTTTTGCTTCTTTTTTTAACTGTCATTCCTTAGGAAATAATAACCTGACTGATTCCTGTATTTCAGTCCAACTCACATACATATCTTTCACCTGCAGCAGGAGACTCTCTACCTGATGAATAAGGAATCCCTTCTAGACTTTTGTTCTCATTCCTGTTGGGTGGTCTTTTCAGAATGAGGGATTTTCAGATGAGCCACAACCAAAAATCTAATATATCCTTCAATAGAATATTTCTCCTCTATTTCCCAAAATATTTTTTTATCCTGTATGTAATTCTCATATTTATTTACAAAATCCTTTCCAGAAACTGACAGAACAGACTATAAAAATGCACATAATATACAGATGATACAGATACAAAGTGATGGAACATTAGGAAATCTTAAAAGCCATAGAAAAATGCAGATTGGAAAGATGTGCTGAGAATGGAGCGGGACAAAGTCTTTACATGGAATTCTGGGCAGTAACCCGGAGGGAGTCTTCAGTGGAGTGTATCTCCAATTTTGGACGGCATACAGAGGGTAAGATCCTGGCTACATCTCAGCCAGTAGCATGACTCCCATTAGCATCAGTGCGGTCATGATTTGATCAACAATGCATGAAAGAGACTGCCAGCTCTTCTGCGCTCCTGGGAAGAAGAGAGGGGCTGCACCACCTTATACCTGTCCTTAAGTGATGCTCAGCTCTCACATACAAGATCATTCCAACCTTTGAGACTTTTCTCAGGACACTGCATTTGGTTTTGATTCATGTGGAAATCTGTGCTGTTACATGGTTTCCAAAGCGTGGATGTGTCGCCGGCTAACCACAGAAATGGATTCCAGCATTTCCTGTGACATTTGGGAGGAAAGTCAGGCCAGCTCTGCATGGTTTTCAAAATCCCAGTCTTCACATAAAAATTGTTTTGGGGGAAGGAGAGGAACATTTGAGTGCCACAGGCACAACCAGTTTCTCAAGAAGTTGTTCTGCTCCCTGCAGTTGGCCAAGACAGAAAACTAAATTACTATCTCCACCACAGGCACACATAAACCTTACTGGTTCAGAGCAAATAGCAAATCATGCCTGTGTTTCAGAGCATGAAAGCTAAAATTTTTGTTCTCTCTCTAAATAGAACACAACTTTATTTCACAGCCTCTTTTTTACACTTTTATGTTTTCTTCCTGGAACTTGTGCTTCCGTGTGGATTGAGCAGTCAGCTCAGACGTAAGGCCAAGTGTGCTTTACTACTCACAGTATCTCTTCAGTGTTGAAGAAACTTACCCTCTTTCATCTTCAACTTTGACATGATAAAATTTGATTCAGGGACCAGAGGTTTTTCTGTGATCATAAGCAGTCAGTGATGTTCAGGGAAATCTCAGGGAAAAGAGACCGTCTAAACTTGGGGACAAAGGGATGAGATTTTGCCCTGGGCAGTCCTGAGGTTCCCCAGTGATGTTTGCAGAATATGGGACAGTAAGGATGCTATCTGAATCCACTGGCAACACACATAGAAGGGCCTTAGGGGTATTCTCCACTGAGTAACACAGGGACTAAGCATTTGGTGGTGTTGTGCACAGGTGAGACTGTTTCAAATGCAGTGGTTAATCTCCATTCTTTGTGAGGGTGAACTCACAGAAAGGCATTTTAACAACCCCTGACAGATAATTTTTTCAGACATCTACAGGTTTTTCCTCCTGTTTAGACCATGCTTTCTAATTCAAAATGTCTCAAAATCATACTGCAAACTTCTATGGTTGCAAGTCAGACACAGACCTACATGGGATCCCTCGCTCAGCTCCAGCAAAGCCAGCCACTGCAACATTTTTCAGCTGATGCTAAATGTTTCCTTCTTACCAGATTCTGCAACACCTGTGTAACATTCTGCTTGCAAGTGGGCACCTGTTTATTCAAGTAGCATTTGGAATATGCTATGGCTCAATTTAAAGCTACTTGATAAGGCTTAAGGGAGTCATAGGAACACTGTACCTTTATGCCATGTCTTCTGCATATGGTTACAGCAAAGAATCTGAGAAAAGTAGTTTTTTGAAGCAACACACACATTGTGTGCTGTTGGTAGAACATTACACTATGATTAATCAAGAATAACATTTTCTTTTAGCTGGTACTGGGTGAAAAAAACACTCGTTCTTTAAGATGTTTGATCCAGAACTGTCCTGTCAGCTACTATTTAGCTGTTCTGAGGGCTGCTTTGCAGCTAGTCACAACTTCTGATTCAAGATTTCTTACAGCTGTATTTTTCCCTTTCACAGGTGAGGACCAAAGGCTGCCCACTCTTTCACTTAGAAAGAAGAGAAGGGGAAAAAATGGATGGGTTAGCTGGAAATACAGCCTAAAAGTCAGACTTAATGCTGCCATTTCTGCCACATAGAGTGGGAAGGACAGAGGTACCAACTACTATTCGAGGGTTTGTTCTCTGTTTGTCTGTTGTATGAGAGAAATAGAGATCTCCACAGCTGGTATCCCACTGGTGCTCTCCACACTCCAAGGGCTGGCATCAGGATGGAGCTACAGCTCAACACACATTCAGAGCTGGGAGCAGCTGTCCTTTCCAGTTCTGCCCTAACCACAGCTGTTACCCATGCCCAGCTGGGAAATGGTTTGTGAGGAAAGAAGCACAAGGAGGACAGCAGGTAAGCAGCGTGAAAATTAAGGGCTCAGGCAGCAGTCAAGGGGCACACAAGGCAAAATAAAGCACTGCACCCTGAACTGCAGCCATTTCCACCAGAAGAGAACTGAATAAAATAGAAGGAGCTGATGGGATTCCAATCAGTGGTGAGTCCAATTCTATCCATCATTTTCTTCAGCTTTCTCACTTGGAAACACAGAAGTAGCCCAAGAAATGCCTCAGTACACAAGGAAAACAGCATGGATGTTTCGAGAAGAAAACCAAAAACCCTGGTTGAGCAAATTTCTTTAAAAACAACGAAGTAACACACCAAGATCCTTGTTTTGATCAAAAAATGAGCAGGTGCATTCATCAGTTAGTTATTATAAATGAAAAGAGATTGGATTTACTCTGTCTAGGTCTAATACCTGTAACCCTTCAAACTCAGCTGTTTAGCATAGCCCACTTGGCCTGTAACTGACTTAGAAGCCTTTCAAGGACAGAATCAAGGAATAAATGTACAATGTCATAAAGCCTGTTGAAGAATTTACCACTATTTTCAGTGTGCCCTTCTCAAAGGAAAATTGTCTTGTTCAAAATATAGGGGTGTTACTGGTTGAACCATAGGAACAGGTACCTGTTTGGGGTAACATTCATTTGGGAACAGTACAATTCCATTCATTTCTATAAACTAAATCTGGCTGGAGAAGTGTACTAATATGAGATCATGTATATATTGATTTAATGAGTGTAGATGTTAGAAATATTTTCACAGGTATACATTGATAGATACCTATCTGAGGAAGATGAAAGTGAGCAAGATCAGATTGAGCAAGACGTTTCACCATACAGCTAGACTAGTTGTGTTTGGAATTATTATTGGTATAAATTCAGAACATTATCCTCAGGAGAAAACAGCTTTCACAGTTCAGCCAGATCCAGTCTGTAAATCAGACAGATTCCTGTTGTGGAAAAAAATCATTGTGTTACCATAAACTATTACTTCAGAATTTCTTCCAGATAGATTCAGTTCCATTACTGTCTGTGTCATGTGTATAATTTCTTATTAATAGTTAAAATAAACAGATTGATATTAATCAGTTACCTACAACTTTGATGAATCAATTATTTGCTTCGTAATTGTTTTATAAATGCCTTATCCTTCTATATTGGCCTGATTTGTAAATACTGAGGTAACTGACCTCCATTCAAAATGTGCATTACTAAATTCAGGATCACACATCGTGTGCTTCTGTTTCCCATTTTTTATCAGCAATACTTTTGATAACAAATGGGCTTTGGATAAACTGGAATGACTATAAAAAATTGCATTAATCAGTAATAAATACTTTCAAAATTGTGAAATGTTCTACAGAACATGGTTGTTACAAACTGACATGGATGTAGGAGTATGATTAAAATAAGTATATTCAAATATCATTTTTCTTTCATTACCTGGCACCAAAATTGAATATGGTCTTTGTAAAAGATGTAAAAAAAAGGTTTTTTACTTCTATTTAAAGACAGCATTTATTCTTAACAAAGAACTGAGTTTAAGCCACCAGCTCATTTCATATACCAAACCACAAAGAAATGACCCTGTATTTTGCTCAAAGCTCTATAAATTCCTAATATTTTTTATAAAGGGCAATGATAAGGCTCTTAAAATTAGTCTGAATGAATACAAATAAATCAGGCTTCCTATCACACATCAATTGTTTCTGGTAGGAAAATTTGGGGGGGTGGAAATCAAAATCAGGAAGCAGATAAATTTCCCTGTTTGGTGCAGAGAATCAATTGGTCTTTAACTACATGCTTCTGAGATAAATATTTAGTAAAACAAAGTCTCTTTGCAAAATCTGGAAGCTTTTTACTGACATCACCTATAAATTTTGGTCTTGCTTCTTGACAGAGGCAGAACTGTGTTCTATTCTGCAAGACAGGAATTTTACTGCCTTGAACTGTCAGATCTTTTCATCCAGAATAATAGATAAATTGCTCATTAATGCTTCAAAAACACATATTTGGCTATCAGGCAAAGTAATCCCACCAAGCAATAAGACTTTGTTACAGGAAGGATATGAACTATTGTAAACCAAATTCAGTGAATGTGTATTTTACATGTACTGCTAAAATATGTTATATGAGCATGTATTTCCAAAGAAATCTTTCATTTCTTTCAAAGATATTTATTTATTATCTGTGTATTTTAAACTGGGCATGCTATCTCTTTTAGTTGATTAATACATTCTGTGGGCCTGGTACAAAATGGGACAGTGGAGTCTAAAGCTTATATTAGGCAAGAAATTAGTGCCTCCTTCTGTGTAGATAAACAAAAACCCTTTCTTGCCCAGGGAGCTCTGCAGAGGCATGAGAAGCTTCAGCCAGAGCTGTGCCTCTGCAGAGCTCAGCAGAGACCCTTAGTACCCTGTGTGGCTTGGGACTGACAAGAAAAGATGCTTCATATCAAAGATGTACCCAGAGGAAAATAGTCCTTCTCCATGGAGTGTGCTTATCAACACTATGAGATCATGCATAAACTCTGCCTGCCAGGGATTGATGCAATACTTAAAAATTAATGGCAACACTTCTTGAGGGGAAGCTGTATGAGAAGGGGCTGAGGTCACTTGTTCTGTTCAGCCTGGAGGGGAGACCTCATTGCAGTTGCAACTTCCTTGTGAGGGGAAGAGGAAGGGCGGGTGCTGATCCCTTCTCTGTGGTGCCAGTGGCAGGACCTGAGGGAATGGCCTGAAGCTGTGTCAGGGGAGGTTTCAGTCAAATATCAGAAAAAAGGTTATTCACCCAGAGGCTGTTTGGGTACTGGCACAGCTCCCCAGGGAAGTGGTCACAGCACCAGCCTGACAGAGCTCAGGAAGTGTTTGGACATTGCTCTCAGGCACAGGGTGTGACTCTTGGGGATGGTGCTGTGCAGTGCCTGGAACTGGAGTTCATGATCCTTGTGGATGCCTCCCAACTCAGCTTATTCTGTGATTTTGTACAATGCTGTGATTAGATGCATCTCCTATTCCAAGCCTGCTGTGCTTTCATGAAAAGCATTTAGCCTAAATTTCTGATGTCTTAGCTAAATGCCTTGACTATTGGCATACCATCTTAAAAGTGGTGACAACATAAAGTCTTCTCTCTTTATCTCAGTGCAATTTCCATCTCCAAACAGATGAGCCAACAGGAACTGCCTGAGTGACTTGCTGGAAGTACCTCCACCGAAGGTGTTCAAGATTAAGCTGGGCAAGGTGCTACATAACCTTATCTAGGCTTCCTTTCCCACAAAAAGTGGGACCAGATGATTTTCTGAGGTTTCTCACAAGCTGGGCTGTTCTATGATTCTATGAACCCTCTCATTTCCACTCGGTGCCTGATTTAGGATTACAAGTGGTTACTGGTGTACGCCCAGGAACACATCCTAATTAATTAGCTTAAGTGGCTTGCTGGCTGTAATGAATCTCATTGTTAAGGAATATTCAGGGTGTGCAATGCAGTTCTGTCTGAGCTGCAGTCCAACCTCAAGAAGACCTTTAATCTCCAACATGTCCCTGCTGGTGAAGAACAGCCTGCTGTGTTCATGTGCAACGATAAGTGAGATCATAAGACCTACACTTTAATAAATTAAGCCTCGTATCTTTACTTGCCATTCTTTGGCACATTTTTGCTGTCACTTATGTCCTTGGAACCCCATTTGCAGGGCCCTCTCCTTCAATATTCAGGTACCTACATCTCGCTGCCTTCAAATGTATTGTCTAAATTAGGCTAGACAACTCTGTGGAAAGACCTACACCTATAGGCTATAGAAAAAAAAAACAAAACATTTCTTCAGAAATTGCATCAGAAGTTTTTAAAAAATCAGAAGCATTTGCAGGGGAGGGGAGTTGTGGGCAGGGCTGGAAGGAACTGCTGCTGTTTAATGTTACTCTTACCATCCTTTTGGCTTTTTCTGGAAGAATTCTAGCACACCTTAGCAAGGCAAGCATGCTAACTGGTCTATAACTGCAGAAGACAGAAGATGATCTTTTGTCATGTTGGCTCAAAAGCCTTAGCTATGACAGTACAGATAAGGCCACCTTAAAGGCAGGCATTTTGCTTGACCATTTAGCTAATCTGAGGCCTGTCTTTCTTTTTCATCTGCTCAAAAGATCAGTCAGGTTGCAAATGAAGAATGAAATGCCCAAGGCTGGAGTTGATTTAAATGAATTTTGAGCTGAAATGAAAGCCATTCAGCGTTCTGATTTCAGCTGATAAAACTGGGCTTTGACTTTTAATTTCCATCTTAGATACTGAGGTGCAAATGTGGATTCAGGATGTCTCTTAGGACTGCTATTAAATATCCCTCTAGAAAGCCAGCTCCCCAGAAAGAAAGTCCCAGCACACTAAGGAGGAATTGCTCAAGACTTTCAGAATAAAACTGTGGAAATATTAAACATGTGCAAATTTATTCCATGTCCTGAACTCCTGGAGCCTCAGAGCAGACAAAAATTAGCATAACATTTCTGAGGTGAGACCTCTGTTAAACACTTCCCAGACTTTCTCCATGGAAAACTTCTCCAGTGAGCAGAAGCAAATGGAAAAGCAAACAGGATTTGCGCATTCAAGTCCTTTAGGCATCTTTGGATATCCTAACTGTGATGAAAGCATTTTTCACAACAAACAGGTTCTAGAAAATAAATGTAAAGTATGTTTGCACATGTAAAATGTAATGAAGCAGACCAATGCTAATTGCATTACTTCCCTTTTCCAGATTGGATTTTATTCTGGTTAAAGGAAACACAGATTAGCCTTCAACTAAATAAAATCCACCAAACTGAAATATAATAGGTTTTTGCATGAGTATCAACTAAATAAAAATATAATAGCTTGTTTACATGAGTATGATGGTTTCCTAAATAAAATGTTTAACAGAAAATAATGAGAGAATTTTAGAAAAAGACACATAAAGAAAAATTTTACAAAGATGCAAGTGTCAACTTCCAAAATCACCTTTGAAGAAAATTTTAAAGAAAGGGCCCTGTAGTGCAGGCAGAAGTTGGAGAACTTTTGTGTATGACTGCAGCAATTATCTCCCATATTATCAGGTTATGCAATATGAATGGTTATATCAGAATGGTAACTCGGATCTTCCGATCTTTCTACTCTTTACTTTGTTTGACTACCCATAAAACATGAAGATTTTGAACTTTTAGGCAGTAAGTGAAACCAGACAATTATTTATTAACGACATCCAGCTGGGAAGCACTTTGATGGCAGAAAGCAAACCTTTTTCAATATATGCGTGGCCAAATGCTTTTCACATTAATTGAGATTGACTGCTCTTCTCTAAGGCTCCCCCAGAGCACACAGTAAAACAGACTTTTCATTTAAGAGCTCGACATGCCAGCATGTCTTGAAGCACACTTCCACAAATTCACAACACACTGGGCAGCTCTCATCTAAGTCATGCAACTCCAGCTCAACCTAAAAATTACAATTTTTTGTTGGCAGGGTGTGCAAAGAGTGAAACTAGAGCAGGAATCTATTCCTCCATGGATCTGTATTGATGGGGATGCCCAGAAACTCCAAACCCTGTCTGCTGCTGGGTTTTGTGAGGTGTCAGACAATTGTTCATCCTCCAAACGACTACGGGCATGTTGGGTATGTATTTATAACTTGTGATAAGATTCCATATTTCACTGATAAATGCACTGTGGGAGTAGTTACTAAACAGTGAAAGATTATGAAATACATGCAAACAGATCCTGGGTTTTATATCAAGATGAATTCTACCACCACCATTCTGCTGACAGTGTTCTGCCCTGAATAACTGGTTTGTCCTCAGTGGGAAGGTAGATTTTTTATTTCTTTTTTAATGAAGTATATTGCTATGTTGACACTAGTGAATCAAATGTTTCTTGGACCCTTCTTTGGCATCCAGGCCAACCTGCAGACCCCTCATCCTATGAACAAACCCTCCTATGCCTATGCCAAAAGCAGAGCTAGTTTCAATAAACAGAAATATTCCTTGGTACTGTACAACTTACAAGCAAAAATGTAGTCTGTGGGAAGTGGCTAGAACCCCTCCATTGAATATGCACTTAGTGACAGCCACGATATCAGTCAGGACAGAACTTAGCAAAACAGAGCTTATTCAGTTTCAGCTATGAACATAGTTAGCTTCCTATGAGAGGGTTGAAAGTTTTGATTGCAACTGTTTTGCAGACCTGCAGATTGGTAATTGAACACTCAGGGCAATTGCAAACATGAAAGACACTTTCATTCACCTTTCACGAGCTACCAAGTTCAGTTAGAGAGAGAAATATGCCTTTGGATTCAGTAGCTGCTCTCTGACTTCATTATTGCTGACTCCCTTGCACTTGGAGCCAAAGGCTTGTTTACGTGGTGCTGAGCTTAGAGAAATGTCTTTGCTTCATCTGCACAACACAAAGGCATCCCAAGACAGATGGTCTCCAGCCACCACATTGTTCAACATATGTGTGCATGCTCCAGCCCTCAGTCCCAGTTCCTCAGCCTTCCTGCCTTACTGACCTTTGCATCCTTGCCAAGACATTGGGCATCCCCAGGAGAACACAGATCCTATTCAGCTAAACAAAAAACAACTTCAACACATAGAAATCAGCTATGAATGTGCAGGGTAGAAAAACAAGCCAAAATGTGCTTTTCTAATTTATTTTCTATATTAAAAAAAAAAAATGCACTGAACATTTGCAATCCATTTGTGATATTATGTCTTCCTTTACCATATAGTTTTAATTTGTTTGTCTTATACTTTACCATTGTTGGCTGTTGTTGCCTCCTGCTTTTATCCAGATTCAGAGCAGACCTTGAAGTTTACCTCACTGTTTTAGGATAGAATTTATTATGATAGCTGCCATGGATATTCTTTGCTAGATGTTGATCTGTTTTAAGAAGAGATCATGATTTGGCAAAATATATGAGATAATGCCTGTCTTTGTTTAAAGAGATCTGACCCTCAAAGCACATTCCTATTACAAGTACACACATTTACACATTTTTGTGCCCAGCCTCAGTGTAATTGTGTGGAGGAGTGCAGCCTTTTGGTCAGATAATTAATGTAACACATGATAGAGCACTGTAGTACAATGTTTTTTCTGGCGTGAGCTTGGGATGACTGCAGCCATTAAGGGTGAAGCCATATTATTAAAGGACACACTCCCAGATTAAGCAGAAGAAATCAAAATAAGCAAACTAGTCCATAAGTCTAGTGATACTGAAGTTAATTTAATGGTTAGCAATTATACATATATATATATATATATGTATTACACATATTCTTTGCATATTAAAAGAACACATAAGATATACATGTGATGCATACATATATATATATAGGATAGGCTATATTTTAGGCTGCTTTTTAAGGTGGTAATACTTTCAGCACCATTGATTACAACTCAGTGCAATTGCTGCTGACTGTAGAACTTTAGCCTAATGGTGCATGATGAAAACTGTAGCAATCATTGGAAAAAGAAACAACCTGAGGGGTCAGGAATGAGAACAGCAAACTTAAATGTGCATGAACTGACAGCTGGGTGGCAAATGAATGAAGAGAAAACAGAAGATACTCAGAGACCCTGTTGGCTCTGTCTTAGGAATGCTTCTGCATCCTGTTCGCCATCAGGAGAGAATTTGTCCTACATCAGCCCACCCTTGATGACATTTCAGACCCTAGAGAGGACCCAAGGACCCTTCCCAGGACAGGAAGGAGCCTGGCCAAGGTAACTGCCAGATGTTGAATAACAACATCTGGGGATGTTTGTCAGAAAAATTGGTGAGGTGTAGGTTTGGGTGTGCAGCAGCCTCTATAAAGTTCAGCTCCAGTGTACAAGGTTCATCCAACACTGGTGCCTGAAACAAATGGGATTCAATCGCAGACCTGGGCTCACACTCTAAGACAAAATAGGTAGATTTCTGGGGAGCAGCAGATATAGAGTTACTGACATTACTCTTAAGAATCTGTTCTTAGGTGAGTAAAGCCAACAGGGGCTTGTCCCATAGCAAACTGCATCCTACATTGCTTACCTCGTGTAGGATGATCTACTAACCTCAAAAGCAAGCTTCTGTCAACTATATGCAGCCACAAAAGAATAATTCAATTAAATTATACTGATAATTTATTAACAGATTGAAAACAATTGAAATCAATGTTTGCATTATTCTTGGATAAGTAGTATATTGGTTTTTACCTT
>VZTN01022714.1:260723-304670 GCA_013400515.1 Erpornis zantholeuca | reverse complement strand
TAAGCTTTTAATTCATGGTTATAAGCACGTGGCTGTAGACACCCCTATGGTATGTATGCCCTAGGCAGTAAATGATATTTCTGCACAAGCGCAGAAATTTGTGAAAATCTCTATTGATTTCAAGGCTCCTCAAAAAGTACAACAGTTGTGCCACAGAAATCAGATTAGTAGCTCTGCCCTTCTTCCTGCAGAGACCTTCACAACCTTTAGAAATGAAAAATATTTTCTGCAATCTAGCACATGTTCCTGAGGGAGGAGGGAGAAACCGTGCAGCCATTCCTCAGTGAAAAAAACCAAAAATTTATCTTAAAGCTGAGCAAACAACCTTTTCTCAAGGATCCATTTCCTCTGCAGTTACTTCTACTGGGAAGTAATTTCTATCTGTCTCCTAGGATTAGAGAAGGTGTAAAGGGGAGTTTAAAAGCAAATTCTATTTTGAAAAGACTAACAGCAAGGAGTACAACTTCAAGTTTATTTTCCTGTGGTGACAGTAGAGATATTTTTCTTCTGTCTTTCCAAGATGTTCCATGACAGGTTAAGAAATGGAAATTTTACCTCTAATTCCACTCCTGGTCACTAAATAAATACAGGTCCACTATCACAAAGCAACTACTAAGCAAGTTAACATTCTGAAACTTGATTTCCATCACCCAGGGTCCTGAGTATCTTTATGGCAGCCTGAAAAGGAACATAGAGTCCATCAATAGGCAGTTTTATCCGCATGGATTGTTTTCTTTCATACATTTCTTTATATACATCTTCTTTTAGCTGTAAGTACCAAGCAGATTTTTATATCAGTTTTTTACTAATGACTATTCCATTTGCATTAGGAGGAGTTTTGGAGTTTCATGAAAATATTTGGAGGCCACCAAAGCAGGTGAACAGATCCGGTGAGGAAATGGGAAGATCCAAAGGTATTAAAAAAAAAAAAAAANATAGAGAAAACCAAAAGATATAAAAAAAAAAAAAAAAAAAAACAACAAAAAAAAAAGTAAAGTTTTTGCAACTTTGAAAAATTTAAATATAAAGCATAGAAAATTCAGAACTGTGGATGTTGGGGGTGTGATTTTGCATTCTAACAGTCACTTTCCAAGGCTTTTTTTACTGCCTACTTGGGCATTTTTGGAGTAGTGCTGAACTCTCTTTTCTCCTGGAGCTATGAAAACATGACTGAAGTAAACTTCTAGAGCACTTTGCATTGGTCCTGAGTGACTCAGACCTACCCATGGAAATGGCTGACCCACAAAACCTGTCAGTTCATTTAATGAACTGCAGTTCTTCTCTATTTTACTTCTAAATTTGGGAAATTTAAACAAAATCTCTTTAATGTTACCATGAACTTCTGATTTCTTTGTACTTTCTCATAACTGAAGATGGGGAAAGCCTTTCTGCTTTTAAAACGTCAGCGAGACCTCTCACTGTTTCTGACATCCCTGTTAACCATGGCAACAGATCACCACAGATATTCACCAGACTATCTCTTTTCAATCTGGGGATAACATAAAGCAGCAAATTATAGCCTTTCACTCATTCCTAAATTTAACTCATCCTACCGTCTTGTGCCAATAACAAACCTAAAGGTTGTGCTTACTGAAGATTTTACCCAGAACCAAGAGTTTCCAGGAAAATGTTGTGTTAAATATCCCACATCTGATGTAGAAATCTGATGAGACACTGTAGCACTTCATATGCTTTGGTTCTCCAAGCTGTCAGTGCTGTGTGACTGCCGTATCTAAAGACAATGATACTATTAACTTAGCAGATTTGGTTCTAGAAATCACTGATAAAAAACGAAAAAGCAGACTTGTAGAATCATAAGGCATCAGAAGTGAGGTCTGGTGATCATCTGGGCTAACATTATGCACAAAGGTGGGCCAATTTTAAAGATAAAGAAGGCTGCTCAATGCCATCTCTGGTCAAGTTTTCAGTATCTACAAAAGTAGAGGAAACTCCACAGTATCTCTGTTCCAGCAATGTTCCCCATGTTCCAGCAATCTCTTCCTACTTGGTTTTAATTTCAGTGCAGATTTTTGGAGATTTCTGATATTATGAAGGAAATTTCTAATAGAAGAACCTATGAAAAGCTATTGCTCAGAAAGATCCTGGGAATAAAGTTATCGCAAAACTTTGTCTATTTGCAACAAGATAGGGATTTAATTCTTGAATTCCACTTGGTGGTCAGCCTAAACATTTGTCTAAACATGCCATTTGTTCCTCATTTTCCACCATACCAGGAAGTATGAAATAAAAAACTAAAATAGGTTAAAAAATTAATTCCTATTAGACATCCAAAATTTCATTAAACAGGAAGTAATAATCATTCCTCTGGAGAAACAGAAATACTAGGTGAGCCTGCAACCTGGTCCTGATCTGCTTTGATATGGAACTCCATGGGTTTAAGTTTCTTCCGAGATTTACATCTCCCTGTCACCATTACAGCTCAGCTGAGTTAGTCTAGGAATAGGAGTAAAAAGGCAGAAATAATCTACTTCAAACATTTCAAAAGAGCACTGTAGGTACAGGCTGCAAAAACTTACACACCAAAAAATCTGTAATTCAAGTATTATAAGTATAGAGGCTAATTTGTAATTTTTTTTAATAAGGAAACAAAGAGTGTGGAACAAAATAGAAAAAAACATAGACATCTGTTACTAGTGGTATAATGTATCTATAAAGTGAGGCCAAACATACATTTAAAAGGAAATCAATAAACTAGAATGCTTCACAAAGTTTGCAGTTGGGTGTCTATCTCTTGAAAGCAGTTTGACTAAAACAGAAATTAATTCAGACAGTCCTGTGGGCAGTATTAGGGAAAAAAACATGGTTAGAAGATCACAATGGTCATTCCTTCTCATTTCCAAATGTGGAAAACACAGAATTACAATCAGAATAAAACAGTCTTGCTAAACTGGGGAATAGTCTCACAGGGCATACACAAAAATCCTTTTCATTTGACTGTTTAAAACAGAACTGAATTATCTAGCTGTATTAAAGATGTATCCTGTCTTTGTCAGGTTTGGTGGGTGGAGTAAGTCCTTTCCAGTTCTAATGTTAAGGTACAAAGCTATTAGGGCTATCTTCCAGCAATGGGGACAGGGAGGGAGGAGGAAGGCTGGACGTTCCTTATCTCTAAAAGCTGTGTCCTGGTTAAAGCTTGAACATAATATGATGCTTCTGAGCTCCACAGGCAAAATATTTGCATTGCTTACACAGAGTTGCCAAAAAACAGCACTGACGTAATAAAGCAATTGGAGACAGGAGGAAAACAAAACTGAAATTTTGTTTCCATTCCAGAGTTTTTTGTGTTGCAACCATGATCTATGGCTTCTAACAATATTCTGGGCAGTAGCTGTTAAATAATGCTGCATAAATCCATTTATACTCTTGGCAGATCAGTATTCCCAAGAGGTTCCTGTTCTGTGTTTCTTCTTTCCAGGACAGGACAGAGTTTTAAGAATGTTATTTCTATGGCATTTTAAATGGCAAATCTGAAAGAGAAATAAATATTTGTTTTACAACCAAACCTTGATCTCTGCAGAAGAGAGATACCTTCCAGTTCTAATGTTTTGTTTTATTTTTTTTTCCAAGCAGAAAATGACTGTGGGCAACTGATCCAAATCCAAGATGCAGTGATGGAGTACAAGCCCCTATGACATGCATAGAATCTTCCTTCCAACTTCCTTAAACCCCAGGTCCTTGCTGCTTCCAAAGGAACAGGTTCCCAGCAGAGTGCTGTGTGGCCTGTTGTCCACCAAATGAGACAAGGAAATCATCACTTTCTGTGTCAGCTGGGGTCGCACAGTGGTTTCTCAGAAGCAGCATGATGTCCATCAACTGACCTCCCACTTAGATGGAACATAACTATTTATTCAGACCACTTATTAAATTTTTTTCCCTTAGGAACAATGTTTGAGCACTGGCACCTGGAGCTGGAGTCAGTCAGATACTATATCACACTCCACTCCCCTCAAAAGCCCCCACTTGCAGCAAGAACTCTGCCCAAGGACAGATGGATGCTGCATAGCCATGGGGCCATGACAACAGCTGTGCTGCCAGAACACATATAACAACACTGATGACACTCAACAGGACACTTGAAGTCCTATTAATCCTCAACACCTATTGTCTTATTCTTCTATGCTGAATTTTTGCAAGAATTACATCTTGTGAATACTAATATCTGCTTGGTAAATAGAAATAAAATAAAATTTTAAAAAAACAGCAGAACAAAATGATACTAAAGTGTCAAAATAAGCACAGAAAGGGGTTATGTCCTAGAAGAGTTATTTTTCTCTATTCAGTAAAAACTGAATTGTGAATGTTGTGATACAAAATTTGCTTCTGGACTTTCTGCCAGATCAGTACTTTTTAATGCCCACAGAAATACAAATAAAGTCCACAATAGTATTCTGATCAGTGGGCCAATGTTATGCTGAAAGGACAGGAACCTTTTTAAGATGACCCCAAACAGATTTCCTTCTGCATCAGGAAAAGCAAGAAGAACCAGGGAGGAGACATAATGTCCAGATACGGGCAATGTTCGTTTGCTTTTGTTTTCATAGGAATTTCTATTTTGCCTGTCTCCTGAAATATAAACTTTAAAGTATTTCAAGAATTTCTTGATTATATTTAAATATGACTGGATGAGCCAGATGCCAGAAGTAAAATGCTAAGTATTTATATCTGGTTTATATCCCCTGCTCTGAATCATTACTTTGTCATGGCTCTCGCAAGGTACAATTAAAGGAAAAAATAACTGACAATGGTAAGTAACCCATTCAGAAACCTTCAAAGGCTAAACATCAGAGTCTTCAAACCATAAAAACACACATATTTTTAAGCACAATCAGTTTTCTTAGCCTATAAAAAGATATAAGCTTGTTGCGTAGAAATGAAATATAATTTACAAGTAAAATAAGACAAATGTCATTTAACACCATTATGTGTGGTAAAACACCATTCTAGCATGGGGTTATTTTTCTCATTATGAAGAGAAGAAATGGGTTTATACATAGCAATGGTCTTGTACCTGTCATTTTAAGACATAAAGCCTTATAAAGTTTGTAGGGAAAACAAATATAGGAAAGCTTTCAGGCATCTGAGATCTGAAGAAGAGCATGTGTGCACAAAAGATTTTCTATTTCTTCCACCCCCATCTCTTGTGGTGGGTATTCCTACCCCCTTCAAACACTGTGGTTTTGACATCTAGTTTACTTTTAAGTCTTATAAATTAGAATTTATGTCTATGCAGAAAGTTATTCTGTACTGGGGCAAGACATGTAAAGGTGTGCAATAGCTACCATTCAAAATAGCATTCAAAATTAGGCACACTTATTTCCTATAACAGCACCTACGCAGGAAGCTAATTGAAAATAATTAATCAAAAGTAGCTATTTAAGAATAAATTTCCATGTGTATGAATTCTGCAGGATAATCTTAACATTGGCAGAGTTTTTCCTAGTACTTTAGTGCAATGAAATATGACTGGAAATTTCAATTTTGAACAAATTTTTTTAAAACCCAACAAAAAAAAAACCAACAAAAACAAAACCACATCCAAAAATGTCCTTAATTGAAGCCTTTCCTCTTTGGTGAAACTCACCATCTTCCTACTTGGAACACTCTCCAACTGCAATTTGGCAGGTTAGTTTAATCCGTTAATATTTACATTTTCTTAGTTCAAATATTTTGACATCTCAGTGATGATGTGATATCTGCTGTTTTAGAATGGAAGTTTTTTTATTGACACAGGTTCCCAGGTTATACTGAGTTTTGTGGCAACTGTTATTCTGCGAGAAGCTAATTAATATGAATACCTACATACTTAACTCTGATTTTGATGCCCAAGACAATTTTTTATTAGAAAGTGGAACACCAGTTGTTTTCAATATTGTCCCTGTTTCATTAAAGACAAAGATATTTTACAGTAAAATGCAGTCTGCACCATTTCCGATTAAAATGTTTTCCTGAATTCTTGGTAGCACACGGGATTTGCCTATTAATGGTTCTATCCAGGCGGCCATTAGAAGGCAGCTACTGCTGGGAATTCCTGTCAAACAAGGTGATTTTCCTTGGACTACTGTTGCCAAGCTTTTGGACATATTCGCTTTTAGAAGGAAGATAAGAAAAGATAAGAAATAAATGCAGAGCTGCATTTATTCATTTTTTTCTAAGGGCACACTGTAAAACAAAAGGGAGAAGGAGGCCATGCATGAGCAGGCAACCGGGCAAGGGAAAACTCTGGAAAGCTACACTAGCTCTGGAAAGGAGAAGTAAATTAAAATCAGTAAATACTAATATGATGACAGAGACACACACAACACCATGTATGAAAATCCACTTTCAACCCCAACCACAAGTTAAAAAGAAGACCATTTTCAATTTAACCCACATCAGCATCACAGAACCTTTTGGAAAGCATTTAGTAAAATAGTGTTTGTTTACTCTCCCTCTCATTCTTCCACCTCTTCCCTCTTTTCTGCCCATACTTACTGCATTCTCTGAGATGTTAAATAATGTCTTCTGTCCTACAACAGAGATGGCAAGTCCGAAGTCAGAATATGTCCAGAAAAAGGAAATGAACTTTGCTGACCTAGAATGGAATAATTAATTTTTATTGTAGTGTCAGAAATCAGACTGTTAATAAAACGAGAGAGGAACCATGGTTTCTGGTTTTGCTCCTTAAATCAAAATAAGCCATATGGCAAAGTTCTTCTAAAAAAACAGGAGGTTTCTCACATTCACTCACCTGACCTGCATGTTTTTCATGGACATGAACAATTGCTACAGCAACGGCCAGGATGCTGTGTGTGATGCTTCTCTCAAGAAATATTGCAGTGCATGGGGTCATACTGCATGGAAACTCTTGGTAAAATATGTCTTTTTATTATCAGAAGTATCTACTGTTGTAAAACAATAGTGGAAGTTGTTATATTGTTAACACGGAGGGTGCCAAGTCTCCAGCTTGAACATTTTTATAATAAACATTAAGGAACAGAAATGAATTGTTGTATGTCTGTAAAATTTCCAGTCCTTCCTTATTACCTCAAGGCATCTGCAGCTTTGCAAGCAGACACACCCACCCTCCTAGCATCACTTCCTGGCATGGACTCAGTCTCCATTCCAGCTACTGATTTGGACATTGGAGCCTGAAAAAACTCAGTACGTCAGCCATAAAATATATCAGGAATACATGCTTTTTAAAGAAAAAAATTACCTTCCGCTGGGACCTTATCTTTTGAATTTTTATACCTTTTTCACAACTGCTGCCTTATTACTCTTAAACCCATGCATGACCCTGCATTCAATTTTGTGTGAGTTTGACCTGGTTCAAAAATGAAATGGGAATGGACAACAGCATGGTGCAACTCTCAGTGGAAATTTGCTACGAGATAACCACTAGTATTCAAACAATGTTTTTACTATCTGCTCATCTGTACTGTGAGTTATGTACCTTGAACTTCAAGAGCTGAGATGCAGACTATGATTTCTAGGTCAAAAGCTTAACCCAAGTAGTTAATCATGAAGTAAAGAAACTAGGAAGTGAGTGATACCCCTGATAAGCAAAAAGGCTAGTCTAAACAAACATCCAAATTGCAACCTGATATAATTCAATTGTCCTGCCTAAATTTCTCAGCAGTTTCAATGTGATAGTCTTCTGTACATCCATCCAAAAATGGGTTTAATTTTGCTCTGGATTTAAATGAGGATCAGGTTCAACAGGACCTAACTACACCAAAAACAGGTGCTTTTGACATCACAACTTTTATTAGAGTACTATCTTTTTTATCTTGATATAACTTTTCACATCTTTGGAGGAAAAAACGAGCAAATTCTCACTATAAGTGTTATTAAAGTTAACTCAGGCCTCCTTGACATCAAAACATTTTGCTTTTAAATTGAATATGCACCTTGGACATTTTACAGAAAGGGAAATCTCTGATTTAAGTCTAACTATAATATTAAAGCTGTTAAGACAATATTACCCAGTTAAAAACAAATTTAACCACTTATTTTTTGAGAGTTCCCATGCCCCAGAGGATCCAATGATCCCAGTCACTTCTTCAACTTCTCTCTGTGTGCTTCTGCACAGCTTGTTCCTCCAGAGCAAAACTCACCTAACAGGCAATGCCACAAATATGTGGTACAGATACAACTTCACAATAAATCTGGTAGCTAATCAATAAAAGGGATAGGAAAAGCTTAGAGATTATGCCCTGTGAAAAAGCAAAAAACAGCAGGACTTTAGCATCACTTCAATTAAAGATGACAAGCAGCAAAGTTGCTACTTTTATTCTTGAAAGAAAGGAATAAGATTCAAATTATGGATGGGAGTTGTACATCTTCTCAAAGGCATACTGAAGTTTTAATTATTTTTTAAGGGACCTGGGACTTCACCATCCACAGTACTTTCTGCATGAATCACATTAGATGTCTAATCTTCAGTAGTATCAGATATGAAAAACTACAAAGTTTGTTTGACTTTTTTGACTTTCTGGGACAAGTTGTTAGTAGCAGGTTTCCTTTTGAAAGATTTAGCAACTTGAAATTCTTAAACAAACTAATAAAATTATTTGCTCTTAATGAGAGGGATGATAATCACATAATAGGAACGAATAGTTTAAATGCTGTCTCAGACTAAATTCTTGAGACTTCTACCCCTTTATATTGCTTAGATAAGACAAAATCCCCACAATCTTTGACTTAAATTAATTTTTTTTTCCATTAGCTTGTGCTCCAAAATAAATTTAGCCAAGGAAGCATGAGATTCCAGTTGCAATTTTAAATGTTTCAGGAAATGAGATGAATCTGAGACCAACTATTAAAATTCTTTGACATCATTTTCATTTAAGGACAGGGAGCACAAATACAACTGAAAATATTTAGTGTGGAGCAAACACATCCTATATAGAACACACTATGTTTTTCACAACATTTTGTCTGTATGTGTTAATCTTTGTGTATGTGTTTGTCTGGAAAATATTTTCACATAGCTAAAAATGTACAAAGCTGCACACAATTTTGTTACATGGAAATAACCATTAATAACAGCTCTCCTTGCTGGCCTTAGTACAGACATAGCACATGTAGTTCATTTCAACAAATAGGAGGGATATTTATTGCATTAAAGATGTTTTATAAAGTCTCAATTCCAGATATGGTGGTTCTTGCTCTTTTTCCACTGGCCTTTTGAGGCAGCCACTATGTTTTTGCTTTGATCTAAATATTTATGTTTTCTCAAATTCAAGACAAATACCTTTTTTGGTCAGTGTTGTTAGCTATGTTTGATGGCATTGAGGGTGTCTACTGAATAAGCACATGCTGCTCTTAAAACAATGGTTTGTCCTAGAAACCATCTGAGTCATCAACAATCTCTGCAAGCACTTCTTCACTTTAAGATATAATTTAACCATTATCACTCCACAAGAAGAAACAAGAACTTGCTTTCATGTAATTTCAAAATAATACGAAAGCTAATCATGAAAGCTACTGCATTTTTTGATTCCATGAAGGCTCAAACGTCAGCAATGGAATTCTGAAGGACAGAAACCAGCCTCAGTGCAGAAAAATGTGCCCTTGGGAGTCTCTCACAGGAACAGATCAAAACTAGCTGTTGTGTCAGACCTGTGCTGGGCTGTCGCCAGGCCGAAGCAGAGAAGCCAAGCAAACACACCCGAGTGGCCCGAGTGGCTCTGAGCAATCACGGACACATGCAACCGATTGATCCATTCCTACAGAAGCCTTTCCACATAAGAATGTAGGTTTTTACCCTTAGAAAGTCAAGCTAGCAGAGGCTGTCAAGTAAACAAATCTGCCTGCCTTCCCCCGGTGCCAGTGCTGCATTAAACATTAGACATAACAACATTCTTTCCCTAGACAGCAAAATTCCCAAACCCTCACCAGTGCTGGGCAGAGCCAGCCTGGTTCTCTGCTGCACTGTCGCACAGCCATAGCTGTGAGAAGCCAGGAGCCAAGCAAGGAGGTACAAGGTGGCCACTCAGGTGAGCTGCAGCCCCCAAGTTTCCATCCCTCCAGCCATTCCCTGGGTCCCATCCCAGGAAAATGGACAGAGCAGAAAGACCCTCACTGTTTCAGCAGGCTGCAGTGCTGCTTTGCGATGCAGTAATTTGATATTGTGGAGTGAGGCCTGCAGTCCTTTCATCTTTCCAATTGCTTTGCATCTTGCAACAATAATGTTTCAGACAGTAAACTTCAGGGCTCAATCTGTATAATCCTCCCTTTCTGGGCACCACTGTGCTCATCGCCTGTATTTAGCACGTAATACATTGTTGTAAAGTACTTAGCAATGATTAGTAGGATAATAATTGCTAAGAATAGGCATACTGTCCAGACTGTACTCTGCCAAATGGATTTCAGTGTTAGAAAAATTGCTCCTCTGATCTGTCAGCACTTACCACAGTTGAAAAAAAGTCAAAAGTACAATAGAAATTTTCAAGTTCAGTTTTTTCTAGAATATTATCTGTAAGGAAGGATGTGTTAGCCAAATTCCAGCTTGTCTGGAATACGTGTCACCTTTATGGAGTGGGAGCCTAAGCCAATAACACTGACTCAGAACCCTCATCCCTTCCCACAGACATCCCCTCAAGAAGACCCCAGTGTCCTGCCCCCTCCTCCCTTCTGCTCTCCTGTCCTCTCCAGCCATGACCACGCCAGCTCAGCTCCCCTGTCACAAACGTGAACAAGCTAATGAGAATTTTTTTGGCCCAAAAGGCAGCACCTCTTCAGCAGCGCTGAGAGAGCCCTCTCGAATCCCTGCTGCTCAGTCAGAGGCCCGCGGGAATTTATTCAGCTGGGTTTGGGAAAGAGAGATGTCTCCAAAACCACCAGCCCTTCTGCTCCCTCCAACCCTCCAGCTGACCTTCTTTGCTCATCTTTTGCCCCAGGTTATTGTTTTAAATTCAGGAATGAAAAGCTGGACAGTCAGACCTTATTTCTTCATTGCTTTGTGTTTTCTTTGTACTTTGAGCACTGCACAAAATGCTGGAGGGGCCTGCTGTGTTCACACACTTCGTGTATTTTCTGTTCTTTTCTTCTCCCACTCTTTGAAATAAGCCTCTTGGCATGCTGAAGGAGAAGCTGAAGTAAAAACTTGTATTCTTCCCAAAAAAAAGCATCTATTTAATGAACTATTTTTCTTTTTTGCCTCTCTTGCTCAAACCAGAGTTACCGTAATTTCTAAGTAAAGGTTACTTTCCTGGCCAAAGACCATGTCCTGCAGAGATATCCATACAATAATAATACAGCCATGTTAGGGCAATGCTGCAAGCCCTGTTCTGTGCTAAGTTGTTCAGATTTTCACAGCTTCAGTGTTGGATTCAGTGTTCATTCAAACTGGGGATAAATAACAGTTGATAGATCAAATCTTAATGCAGCAATTTTGAAATTTTATAAGATGGGGTAATGGTCAGATAATGATTTAATGGATAGTAAATTGGTGTTCTATTTTTACTTTTTTTCCCCCTAGAATTAGCTGTTTTATTCACGCTTGGCTGTCAATCTATGCCCTATTTTCAGTGTCTGGCATCTCAGGAATACGAAATTCACAAAAATCATTTGATATGTACAATCCAGCATGGCAAGATTAGTTAAGAGTAATAGAGCAAAATAGTTCAGAATTGCTGCACACATTTTTTCCATCTAACAAAACAAAGCTATGCACACTTGCTCCAAGAGAAAAGGTTTCTTATAGGTTCATATGACAGATTTGGATCAACTTGGCCTGTATTTTCAATATCACTGGGAAGGCTTAACCACCTTCTCAATGTTACTGTTCACTGAAGTCAACAGGAAATATCTCTGGACCTTCTCAGATTTTTGTTTGCCCCTCATGTTTCCTTCTAAATAACTTTTTCTGCTTGCCTTGCCAAACAGGGAATAGAGGTGGCAAAACAGGGTCCAAGCCATGTGTGCTCAAAGCCTCAATGTTTTGCCCATTGGGTTTTGTTTGAGCAGTGCTATGGCACTTCCCTTGGTGACACCCTGAGCATGAGCAGGACTTTGTGATCAGAGTGACACAGACATAATCTGTGCTGCTCTTAGCTTCTCTGACCTTCTAGCAAGTGGTCAAAAGAGCACACACACATCTACCAAACTTTACCAGGTTCATATGAAATCTATAATTTCATACTACTAGAGGAATAATATTCTTCCTGGACGTATATTGTAGTTGGGCAACTTTTTGGGGGGCAACTTTTTTGGCAAATTCTAATTTTGCCTGGGGTTATTTATTGAAAACCAGTAGTTCCTTTTTTGGGCAGCATCTTACCATCTTGTCCTCTTTTGTCCTCACACGGCTTAATTACAAAATAGACCTGTCAAACTTAATTTAGTCAGGCTTTTTTCATGTACCAATAACCTCTTTCAATGTTACATGATGGGACCCCAGACCACTACAGATCCTTCTGCAGTGTGATTTCATGGTTATCTCTAAAGTGTAAAAACATCCAGGCATTAGAAACAATCACTATCAGAAATAAGCAATCTTTTGTAAGAAAGCTTCTTACTTACATGCAAATTTAGCTTTCAGGCATTTTAAATGTTCTCCAGTGTTTCAGCTAACTGCATTTTGTTTTACTTTAGGGGGAGAAGGGTGCTGGTTTTCAACAAGTCAGCGTATAGCTGTTACGTTTACAAATTAAGCCTCAAAAGTGTAGCCTACTGTCTGTCTGAATTTGTAGTGAACATGAAATGACAAGTCCAAATGTGAAAGAGTTTTATTTCTGCTTATACTAAACCTGATGGCAACAAGGACACTTTAAATGTCAACAGTTCCACCATTCATCAAAGTATAGAAGAAATCCAAACTGCTCATACAAAAATAGCTACTTACTGCATTTGAATGATTGCCCCTTGTAGCAGATCTTCAATCTCACACTAATTAAGTGGTTGCCAAGAAGTGCTGCAAAAGGGATACAATATTTTTTGTGAATGAGGATTCAAGGCTAAAATAATTTACTAGCAAGTTTTTATTTTATGCCTAATCTTTCTCCAGTTAGGCAAACGTTTCAGAATCTAGAAATGAGCACAAGATTGCACTTTGAACTAGGTTTCTTCAGTACATTTGTAAAGAAAGATTTGACATTTCTCTGACATCAAATTTTATTATTAGTTTCTGCACATAGAGTCTTGCCAATATAAGAGCTTGTAAAAGCTTTTTAAAATTACCTACCTTATTGAACTCTCAGCACAATTTGGTACTACTGGAAACTTTTAAAATCAAAACATTTGATGATGTACAATTGAATTGAATGCAATTCAACTATATGTACTGTACTTTGTATTCTTCTTGCTCCACACAGAGCTTGTGATTATTTGAGTGTATAAGAAAGAAGTGGAAATATTGAGCAACACTCTGCTGTGCTAAATAATGACCATTCTGCTGAAACATGGGGAATCTGTATGGCAATGCTAACAACTTGCTCTCCAGAAAACCATTAAACACCACAGGAAAAATGCAGCATTACACCTCTGGAGGTTGCCAAATACTGCAAAAGTATTCAGGTAATGCATCTGGAAGAGAAACAGCCTATCTTTAAGTTAAGCCTACACAAGACTGCAAAATCTTTGTGCCAGCAGGAGCCTTGGAACAAGGAATGTGATTGTGTTTTAGTTATGACCAGTCACATGTGGCACACACAAAAATTACACCAATGTGGGTGTGAAGTTTGGCCAGTCCAATTCACCATTCCATGAAATAACAAGAGCTAAATAGGTGCCCCATCAATAAAGAGAGAAACATTCCTCTCCAGAAAGTTACAGTGTCTTTAAATGGCTGCTGTTCTTTTGTTGTGCCCAATTAGGAGCAAATGTGATACCCCACAGACGGCTTTTCTGGAAAAAGGTGGGGAAGTCTGCTGAACATTTTTAATATATCGTTATTAAAGTTAACTCTGCAGACCTAGTGTTTTATATGCTAATGGCTGCATGCCAGCTAAGTGATTACTGTAAATGTGTCAGTTAAATAGTCCAGTGACAGGTCCATATGTGCTCTATAAAGAAACTAGTTAAGCTGACCCTGATCAAAACCAGAATGATTGACTCAAAACTTCAGGAGCTCAGAAATACAAGGTCTGGTTAGAGATCTGAAACAGGTCTGAGCAGATTTCTATACCTGCTGTGATTCCACTCTCCCCCTCTGGCCCACATCTACATATACATCCTCCAAACCTATACAAGATCTGTCCCCAGACGCAAAAGCTCATACTCACTTTGTAGACCACCAAAGCATTTGGAGATGCTGCTGTCACTGTAGGTACCAGTGGTGCAGCAATGGTCAGAGACCCTTCTGCAGGCTTAGTGCAAACCAAGGCACCTCCACAGAGGTGATGCTACTGTCATCAGCTGCTCTAGGGAGACACCAAAGGGGCCTGCCCTAGAGACACACTCCTTTCTGAAAGAGCAGCACAGCATGGGAGGAGGGCAACCCTCAAAGCAACGTGGGCCCATACACACAATAAAGGCATCAGTCAGACAACCAACATCCCTGCAAAATTCTCAAATAGCAATATCTGAGGGCAAGTCGTTCAGACAGAGTGCGTGTACGTTAAGTCCATTGTGTTTCCTCCAACAGAAATGGGAAATTCTACAAAGATGGCCTTGCTATACACTCTGCGTCAGCTTGGGATTCAGTCTTTAAAGTACAGGAGAAGATAACATTAACTGAAAATAGTTGGGTATTGTTTCCAGAGGTAATTATCTTACTCCATATCATCAGCTTCAAGAGGTTCAATATGTTACTAGTTTTCAGCCACAGAGGATGCCTTTTTTAAGCAATCAAAGGATGAAGGAGCCTGTGCATGTTGCTTTTGCTCAGCAGCAGACCTGACTTGGATATGCTTGAAGCCATTTGTACTGCAGCATTTATTTTCACAGTTTTCAGACTCTGCTTTTCAAATTACTGTGATCACTTTAAGTGATCACCTCCTGAAAACTTGATGATTTTTACTTCATCTTGGCATAGAAATGAATGGACACAGACTGTCTCTATAATATTTAGCATTACTGTGCATCCAAAGAATGCTACAATGGCTGCAAAACACTACTACTAGACAGACTTTTGACTAAGCAATTCAAGATAAGTTTCCACAGACACTGAGGTTCAACCCTGACCAATCACCATCAATTGGTCAGAGGCACTTTCACTGTCTGCATCTTAGAGGCTATTTGCATTAGCTTGATAAGCTCTTTTAAGAATCAGTCTTCAACTTTCTTACTCTTTTATGGAGAATAGGCCATAACTACAGAGTGCAGAAGGACTAGAAGTCAGGAAAGAGTGACGGTGGAATTGTTATTAGTGTGTATTTAAGGTTTAACTGTTTAAGTGCAAGAGTGGAAAGGGCGAGTTAGAAGCTGCTCTCAGTTGCTACTACAGACATATGAATAATATCAACTATCCATTGGAGTAGTTCCCTAATCTTCACTAAAAAAGTGAAGAACTAATTAAAATTCTGTGTGTGCCCAGCTGGTAAGAAAATGCAAATGAGAAATATTCTCCTGTGTCATAGTAGGACCTACTGAAACAGTCTCCTGAATAAACTCACAGCAGGTAGGTATGGTTCTTTGCTGCCCTGTAGACTGTTTCAATTAAAGTTTTTTGAATCACTAGGCATCCTAAATTAGCTGAAGCAATCAATTAAAAAGTGTCATCGTGATTCACTTCATTAGTAAAATAACACTATGCTACAGGAGTTACAAAGCACATTCTGCCAGTGTGCTGAGAATGCCCAGAGCCTAAATGGATGCCATTTCTCCCTTGTACCATTTCACACTGAGTAAAGTATAGCTCTTAAAAAAAATAAATAAAGTAGATACACACTTGACTTTTGTACTTTGTTGGCATATGTTCAAGTGCCATGTCTTTAATGGCTGTGAAATTAGCAGCTCCTACAACTATAGACTTGTGGCTTGGCTTATTAAGATTTCATGGAACTGAGAGGTTTTTTTAGAAATTTCTCTCTTTGTGTTCATTGATTATGGTTTCTTTTGAGGTACCTCCACGTTCTTGCATCCATTCCCCTAGTGTCTACTCTTTTTTTCCATGTATTTACCTAGCTGTGGTCTCTGACATTTTTTCCTTATTCTGAAAATTGACTTCTCACCCTCACCAAGCAGTATTTTTATGTGTTTTAAAGCAAGTTCGGGCAGTGTTTAGGTTTCAGAATGTATAAATTGTGGAGCTCTTTCTTTTGCTTTCTGAATTCTAGCAAAGACCAGCCCTCAATTTCTGACACTGTTGAAAAAACAACAGCAGCAAAGAGCAGTGTTATTCTTTCCATATTTACTTTGTGAACTCTCTGGGGGTTTGTACAGTGCTACAGTAGTCCTGAAAGGCCTCAACAAAAAGTTGAGTTCCTGAATTAAAGAACATAAAAGTTATTGTGTCAGAACTCTATTAAGTAATGTCAAAACATGTAACAAAAGCTGTAAGATGACAGTACCATGAAAATTAATGTAAAGGCAGTGGCTGAAACCTCGATTCTGTTAGGAGTCTATCATCCCTGGCTAAAACGAAGGCAGCAGTTCCCTTTTAAGGAGAACAGCATCACTGAAGCAATGTGCTCGTAAAAATGCTAACGTGGTCCTTAAAATTATTCTAAACAGATACTTCTAGATAAGATATGGAAGCATTAAGGCTGTTGTGCATAACAGTGGTGAGGCTTTATCTAGAGTACTGATACAGCTCTGTTTACAAGAAAAGAACTAAATTATTTTAGCTTGTTTAGGTGAGCAGAGACAAACCATAGAGGGCCTATGCGTGCTGCCTGAAAAATACATTCTTATGAGGACAGACATAAAGGACAAGATAACTATTCAACCAGACAGCAGCGGATTATGAGTGAATGTAGAAACAGGACAAGCTGCAGGCCAGCAGAGACTCTCCAGCCAGCAAAGCAGGCAGATTCTGCAACCACATTTGCAGGACCAAACCCAGAGTGCTGCTAGGAGGAAGCTGGGTAAGTTTATGAGGGTTATTGTAAAGCACAGTGCTGCAATAGCAGATGGAATTGCAGTCCTGATTTAGAGAATGGGACAATAGGACATCCAAAAACTTTTTTTGTTCCACATATAAATTTTGCTCTCAGGAGCTCAAAAGACAACATCTCTTCATATCCCTTCTAGTCTTGTGGCCTCCAGTTTGTGCAGAAATCCTCCAGTCCTTGAAGGCTGGTGAGACAAAGCACAAAAGTATTTGAGGAAGAAGATTTCCACTGATAAGCAACACAGTATCAATGATTAAGCAATCATATATAACAATAAGTATAAGCAATAGTATCAACAATTCCTACATGGAGGAGCAAAATAAAAGTCAGTTTTTCCTAGTGCTGGGGCTATCCCTGTAAGCCAGTGGGAAACAAGGGTACTCAGTATATCACATAACTTTTCAGTCTTTTGAAGATTTAGCATTTCCTAAATAAATAAATTATTTCTGCGGTTTACAGTTCAGTCCAGGTCTGCTGACATGAAAGGCAATGTTTTCAAGGATGTCAGCAACACAGGAACAGGACAGTTTTCTAAGTGAATTATGTACCTAATGAATCAAGAGGTTTGTCCCCATCATTCATTATGATTTTAAGCCAGATGCAATGTTTCATGCAAAAAAATTCTCCTGTGATAAATGCCTCACATCTAAACCCTAAACTTTTTCATGGAAACCTTTGGAGTTTTGCTTTTAATCTTCAAGATTTTCATGGAGAACAAGAATCTTGAAATCTCTCTTTGGTTTTCCCTATCATTTTCTTTTTGTCACTGAACATATTGCAAGAAATTTACTCAGAATCCTTCCTCATGAAACTAAAGTCCCCCCCATTCCCATTTTCCTCTTATATCTATTTATATGAAACAGTTTATGTTATACAAACTGAGTGCTTTAGAGTTCTGAAAAAGAACATGTTCTTTTCCTGTCCCCAGTTTTTGTACAAATGGAACGTCACTGTCATCATTCTTCAAGTGAGCTCCACTGATTGTTGTGAGATACAGAAATCTCCTCATATAACATTAATAACTTCAAAGTAAAACACCCTTAAAAAAAAGGCCTAAGGTTTGGCAAAAGCAATCTTTGGACTACACAATCTTTGGACTGGTTTGCAGACTTTGAACATGTGTGCTAATGCCCCAGGCTTCCTCAGAAGACCCCCGAATGCTTGTGCAATGCTACTGCAGAAAACATTGTCTGGATTTCTTAAGAAATAAAAAACCTTTTTGTTGTGTCAGGTACACCTACACACACAATTTCCTTCCCTTGATTTTGAAACACTCACTATGAAGGACACCCTCTCAGACTCTCAATCACTTAAACACTCATTACCCCATGAAAAAGCATATCAATTATAAATGACTAGCAAAGAGAGACAGTCATTAGCAAGGACATACATATATTTTATTTAATTGCTAAATTAAGCCTTCAGTTACTTCTACCTGGACCACTGCATGCTGATAATGAGGTTATTTAACAACTATATGTAGATGTAAACTTTAAAAACCTGGTACAGTGGAATTTCCTTGACACTAAGAAACTGCTTAGAATTTTTATTCAGGCGCATCTCTGGGGGCCAGTACTCATCAGGAATAGGCCTAGCAGGAGCAGAATAGCTGGGACACTGCTGTCATAGCTGTACCACTCTGAAATTGTTTCCTTTCTGATCCCAAAAGAAAAGGATCCCCCCAGAAGAATGCATTATGAAAGACTCTAACCAAGAACTACAGAGGATATTTCTGGCCTGCTTGCCTCCTGCCAGAGAGCACTGGCTCCTATCAGAATATGTTTTTCGAGCAGCACGGATATTCCAACATTCTACCCATCTAATGATTAATAAGTTTATATTAAGCATCTTGAAGGTAGTATTTGCTTTTTGAAAACAGTAAATCATTTCCTTTACAATATCTGTAATACCCTAAAGGATGCAAGTAGAGCAGTAAAGTTCTATATACACATTCAAAAGAATAAAGATTATGTTTACACAACAGTAATAAATATGGGCCATGGGGGAAGGAATATCTGAAAACCATAGGAAATATATTTTAGAAGCTATTATTTATTTGAATTGCTTTTAAATACTTTCGAAGAGGTAGAACAGTGTTTTTCAAACTAATGTTTTCAGAAGGTTCCATTACTCCTGGATTAATGGACCTTTTTTCCTGGAATGATATCTACTTTGTACTTGGGAATTTTACAAGATTCACAGCACTTCCCATATGAATGAACAGAAGGATAGGACACCATTTTTGTGATGGTCATGGTCATCTCAGCTAAGGACTTTACTGACTGAGTTCTCTAAACTACCGGTTTAGGATACTGAAGTCCCACAGTACAGGAAATGTGCTACCATAAAGCCAGATAGGACACTTCTCACCTGAGACAGTAAGCTTTTTTCTAGGAAACAGTAAGGTTTGTTTTAGTCTCCTCCTTTAACATTCTTCTTTCCTAAAGAAGGGAGGCTGCCCATACATTTTCTCTTCTGAGTTAGTGGAATTCAAGAGGAATCCTGGTCTCCTTGAGACATGGGGCTTCCTTTGGAAGTTGTTAGATGCTCAAAAACACTCTTCTGCATCTCTTTTACCTCTAAAATATGTTGCAGCCTAGAGAGCCCCATATTCCAACATCTTTCCTGGGGAACAGGAAACATCTTCTTCAGCCTCCTCACACTACCCTTCACCATGTCCACCTTCAGATTTCCATATCTCCAGGGTGTGGGCCTCCCAAGCCCCAAGACTTTAACAAGCTTGTACTCTTTTTCCTGATGTTTCTTTACAGCTGCTCCTGCTTTAAAATTACATAGCATTTCTTGGTCAGGGGCTCCATCTGAATATTAAAACAACCCTACAGAATTACCTTCAATAGAGCTGCATCCCTCATAAAAAGTAAAAGAGCAGACAGAAGTTATGCCTTACAAGCCCAGAAGATATCATTATACCACCTGTGTTATAAACAGCAAAAGGTGAATTTGGCTTTCGTATATTAATTTATGGTTAAAGTGGTTAATGAGGTTAAGACATTAAATATGATATGTTAATGAGTTGAGTGTTTAATTGTTCATGTTATATTTAATGAATTATAGTTGGATTCGGTTGTATGTTACAATGTTCTGGTTATTGTTGTAATGTCCCCTTTCGTTGTAACCTCCCCCTTTATCATTATAATGCCCTTGTCACAGTGGACAAAGGTTCTCATTATCAAAATTAACTAATGTTGTTTAATTACTATAATTTCTAGTAGTACAGGGGACTGGGGACAAAATGGCTGACAAAGGTCTACAGGGATTTTCCAGAAAGTTCCATGTAGTGTCAATCAGGCTGCCAGTCAAGATGAGGTCCCACCCGACCTCACGACTGAGAATGCTCCAAGTGGGTGGACCCAGGTCGAGCCTGCCCCGAATGCGGGGATATAGGGGTGGGATAAGTGTATCCTTGCCCCTTGATTGACACTCAGAGGGTATAAAGGCAGCTGCACGGGCCCCAGGCAGTGTGCCTCTGGCCTAACCAGCCATGCATGCAGCACTGTGCCTTTGTATTGTGGCCATCCCCAGTTGTTATTTTTGTTAATAAACCTTCAAAATTTTACACCGTGAGGTGTCATCCTTCGCAACCCGCATAACCCACCCCATACCAGTCTCACTCACTAACTCATGAAATTACTACTAATTAATAGTTAAGCAAGAGTGTAGTTTCTAGAAGGCTTGTGGCTGCCTTTCATAACCTCACTTTCCTCTCCCACAGAGACTTTCATCCTAATCAGCACAGAGCCATGAGTAAAGTCAATTCATAACAAGTCCCACCAAGAACAGCACAACAAAGTGTTTTTTAACAAATAAAATTGTGAAATTGCATTTCTATAAGGAAAGGAAAAAAGCCCATTCTTTTCTTGTCTCCAATAATTCTAGAATTAGCACTTTGACTCTGGTTAGACTTACCCCTCGCTTTATTCTGATGAGACAATTCCTGCCAGCAATGAATGTGAGTATTCATAAGCACACCAGGATTCTTCAGGCTGGAAGACATTTCTATAAATGTAAAACACACACCACTAATAAGAAAAGCTATGTGTATATAGCCAGCTATGAGCAGAGAGATTTAAATGCAAAACAAGCAATTTCTATTAAATTCGGTAAGCTCCTAGAAGCTAAAAATTAACTACTTTCACTCCTAAATATGCTGGCTTTTTCTGAAAAAGGCAGACTACTGCCTGAACTTTTTAAGAATAGCAGCAGTTTTCCAAAGAACAAATCATTCCAACTCATATTCATTTCATCTGAGTAAACTGCTCTGTTCTGAAATTTCCTCTTCTTTTTCCTTTTCCTTCAGGAACACAAGGAGTTTGGTTCTAGACTGATAGGCCTAAGCTCTTGACAGTACATACATGAACTATTTGCCTGTGCCAAAGGTTATCCAGCTCACCAGAGCCCAGCACAGTGTTGGAGGCAGCCCTGGAAAAAGCACTGGGGTTGGGCAGCTTCCAGAAAGCAGCTTAAAAATTACTCCTCCCAACAGCATCCTAGTCTATAACACCAAGTGTTGGGTACTTGACTGCATTCTTGTTATTTAAAACACTTAAAAGCAATAATTAAGATGAATGACCATAACCTTATGGATTAAGTAAAAATTGTAATATCATTAATAAGAACAGGGGAAATTTAAACTGTTGTGAGTGCTATAATCTGTGATTGCAGTAGGCAAAGTCTTGTGCCTCACTGTCAAATCACAGCCTAATAGCTACATAATTAAGATTAAAATAATGAAAGAAACTATTTTTAAAGAATGTCCCTACAGAACATTGTTCAGAAACATAATAAGCTACAGGAAATACCATTAAAAGGTTTAATACATATACATCTTTAACATATTAGATAAATACACCTTAGAAATCCTTTCCACTGTTAGAAAGTTTAACTTGATGAGTTACAGGATTGTTTTCCCAATAAATGAAAGAATGTAATTGACATTATAATAAACAAAGATGTGAATTATTTGCAAGTAACAGCTTTACTGAAAGTCAAAATGCAAGTGAGGAAAAGGAGTTGCAGGGGTTCAGCAAAAGGAAAGTAAGATAAACCACTCTTGAAAAGCTGTTAAGAAGGGATAAGAGCAAAGATTTAATCTGTTACCTTTCTTCATTTTTTCTGATTATGCTATAAATCTAGGGGTGGAACTCCACTGACAGAGCCATCCAGAACAACAGCCCCTCCGAAGGGTTGGTGACGTGTGAGAAGCCATGTTTACATTAATGTGTGTTAACAAAATGTTGGAATTATAAATTGTTTTCTTGAAATAGCCTGTTTATTGCTATTCCTTTATTCTCTACCAGATCTGGTCAAGCATGGTCCTTCTACTGATTGGGCTTGTATGACCCCTGAGGAGACAAAATGGTAAGGAACCCACTAGATTATTGCATATCTTACTGGTGTGATTTAAAAAGAAGAGGAAAAAACCTACATGAAACTAAAAACCAGAGTAGAGAAGAAATTTTTCTATTTTAAGACATATGCCAAAACTTCATAGTTAATTTCTTGACATTATTTTCCTTGTCTGAAGAAAAGGTGAACTGCAAGAAGAATTGTATTTATGTGTTGCATTTTTATTAAAGTAGTTTTGCGAACCCACAGAGAATAGAAAAAATAGCAAGGAGTGCACTTTCAGTAATAAACCAGACACATTCAGAATACAGGGTTAATCTAAGAGACAATCTGTAAATGAAATTGTGTTCATATTAGTTCAGGAAAAGGTAATGCAGGACTGTGCTGTTTCAACTGAAAATTAGGGATCTCTCAAGTAGAGAAATAGTCTGCAAATCCTACGTCATACATTTTTAGGACATCTGGAGATTTTTTGTTCTTTGCAATTCCCACTTCTCTCCTAAAGACATTATTAAAGTGTCAAATAAAAATTGCTGGCAAGCCCTAAGTATTTCATAACAGACTGTACTATCATATATGATAATATCTTGTTAGGGTGTGAGATGACAAAAAACAATATGTGGAAGAACATTCAAATCAGAAAAGTCAATACAAAGCAAAATAAAAGTAGGGAAATTACTCTTTGCTCATTTGCAGCATCCAGAGAAGTTCATGTCGCCCAAAGGAAATGGCAGGAGCCTCCTTGTGCTGAACAAAGAATACCCTCAGAGGAAGGAACAATCATGAACTGAAGAGAAGATAAACAGATGCCCAAGGGAAAAAAAGTCCAGACCTGAGTTTCTCTAAGTTTTATGGCAACTCCCAAAATATGAGCATCCATGACTTGTAATAAAAAAAAAAAAAAAAAAAAAAAAAAAAAAAATAAAACTGAAGCTGCCAATCAGCTTCGCAGATTTTGTAAGGTTTTTAAATAGTTGATGTTTCTGCTGCTATGTTCACTCATTGGTCCTTTAAATCATTTCAACACCAGCATGACTCTATTGAAACCAGCAGGGTTACAACATAACAGAGCAGAGAAGTAGGCCCACTAGTGTGATTTCTGGTTGCTAGACTGAAGGAAAAACAACTTTGAATTTCACATAAGTTCTTTAAATCACCACATGGGCTGAACTAATCCAAAAGACATGAGGCAATTACTGTACTTAAAGGACATCCAAGTGAACGGGATTTGGTTTTTTTCCAGCCTGGGACATTACTGAACAAGCACAACAAATAGTCTGGGCTTCGTTAATCTCTGAGGGCTTTTGTAATCCCACAGATGTGATTAGAAAATTAGTAGAATGGGAAACCAGGATGAACCAGTGGGTCATCTCGCCTCCCCTTTCACCAGCAAATTTCAACCATTCTTTGAGGCCATTAACTTGTATGTGTGATTAAAGCATTCCCCGTGTTTCATTTTGAGCATATTTTCCCAAATGATAAACAGATCTGAAGGCTTTGAAATAAATTCACTATTCACTATTCCCCCAGTTCTAAATAATTATTTTTGAAAAAATTATATAAAAATAAAGGCTTTTCGAGAACATCAGTATGCAGAGCAAAGATATATCTGGAAAATATGTCACATCACATATGATTGTTGCATCTGCTGTTAATGGGAATTCAAGTCAGTAACATCTAGAAAACTTGACAAATGGCTTTTACTGTTAGCCAGTAATGTTCTGCTGGAGGTAGGGCTCAAGATGTTTTCTCAGGACAGCTTCCAGAGGCTTCTCAGGATGCTTCCAGAACTGCAACAGCAAAAATCCCCATTCTGCTACATTCACTGAACAAACATCTCACTTCCAGGCAAAGTAAATCCCTGCAGCAGCTTGGGCTTCATGACACTAAACAACAACTTGCACTTCCCAGAATTAAGTAATTCTCTATAGCTGCTAACAGCCATTTGCAGGAATAGCCTGAGAGATCCCCAAGTTTTAAATCTGTATGTAGAGGTTGTATTGTTATGTTGCTTGACTCAACTGTTCTTAAAAATGAGAATTTCCTCTTCTAGTTAACCTTCCTCTATCTATCTGAAGACACCAAGTTGGTCCCAATGACAGTAGAGTTTTGTGCTTTTTGCATTTTCCTTTTTCTTTTTCCAGGCACTCTGTCTCCAGATATCAGAAAGTTCAGCTGGAGATACTGAAATTATTCAATTAGCAGTGCATTGCCAGTGCCCTGAAAGTCATTTGAAGAGTCTGGGGTATCATTTTTTCCTTCAGAATAGAGACTGTAAAATATTTACCTGTTTGACAAAACTGTTTACATTTCATAAACTCCATTGTAGCAAAGCTGGACTGCTAACAAAGAATTTGTGATAGAAAGATAGGAGATTGTCACTCTTCACTATTGATCTGAACATTCACTGAAGAAAGACAGGTTTCTCTCCTTCAGTTTGCCCTTAATTATTGTGCAAAGCAATATCACAATGTCCTTTACATTACCCCAAAACTCATTGGAGACAGAGTTTTACAATCAGATCTGAGGATTTGTGGCTGTGGGAATGGTGACAAGTGGCTGAATGGGATTCACATCTCTAAACTACTTAGCAAACCCCACTCCTTAAATTCTGGTCATAGTCATAATGCCACTGTGCTCAGTTTTGATTAAACACTGTCTATGAGGCTATATAAAAGATACTCTAAGGTTTTGCCAGGATTAAACATTCTGAAAAACGTCCTAAGCAACCAACTGACATGGTAGGGACCACTTTCATATAAAGCCCTATAAAAGAAATCAACATCAAATTTACCATATCTACTTTGTTAAATCATGTGGGTTTAGGAAAGTCTAGAGAAAAAATTACCAGCAAAAACCAGCTCAGTGTATTGGTATTTCATAAATCATTCCAATGCAAGTGTATATGCTCACATTTGGTACTTCTAACCAAGATGTGTGAGAAGACACAGATCTCCTACAGAAACAGATTTCAGAGCTGGGCCTTGGATTGTTACCCTCTGAGGAAATTCCGGGCAACAGTAGAAGTTTGCTGGATTTGCAGCAGCAAGAGGTGGCAACTGCCACCTGGGAAGGAAGCAAGGCCAGCTCAGCCCCTGCCTTGCAAGGCAGAGCCCAAATGCCTTGTTGACTTTCTCACGTTGTCCTTCCTTCTTAGCTCTCAATGCCATTTCTAGTCAAAATTTTGGAGTTGGATCGTAGAGTCACAGAATGGCTGGGGCTGGACAGGACTCTCAGGAGTCATCTAGCCCAAAGCACTACCACATACAGCTGATTGCCCACGACCATGTCCAGATGAAGATTCCACAATCTCTGTGGGAAACTGGTGTGAGTATTTATTAATATGTGTTGATGAGATCCTACTGAGCCTTCTCTTCTATGTGCTGAATCCCAGTTCTCAGCCTCTCCTCATGTGACAAATGCATCAGTCCCTGCATCCTCTCTTCAGGCCTATTCTGGACTCTCTGCAGTACATCCCATTTTTGCCTCAATGGGGGATACCAGAATTGGACCCCGCACTCCAGATGAGTCAGCAGCACTGAGCAGATGGGAAGGATCACCTCCCTTGACCTGCTGGTGGCACTTCTCCCAATGCAGGGTAAGGTAGGAAATGCCAAGGGGCCTTATCTTCACACACAGAGAAAAACTGATGTGCACATCATTGTTTAAAAGCCCTCCAGATTCTTCCTGTACATTTCAGTACATGTTTCATCAAAACATCTTATAAAAGGCTCTTGCAGTCAAGAGCCTAGATTTCACAAAGCCAGGGCATCTTTTGTGTTCAAAAGACAATTCTCATTCTGCAAAATTAGCAAGTTGAATTTACTTTACTGGTAGCTAACTGACTCATATGGCTGATAGTATCACTGCCCAGATAATGCCAACCTACAGCTCAGTTTGAATTTGGAATGTTTTTGTTTAATTCCTTTTTTAAAAATTCTGAAGAATAGAAAAAGATTGGAAGTTATGCGATAAAAATTAGTAATAATTATGGAAACAATCATCCTCACTTAAGTCTTAAAGAGACTGTTCCTTTTTGGATAGTGACCCAGTTCATGAACTGGAAATGTTATGTAATTTTTCTCTTTCTAAAGACTTCTGGAAAAGAAATTACCTTTAAGCACCCTTCTAAAATTCAGGATTAAATTGCAAACATTTACCTGCATTAGTCATTTACCTTACATTAGTCATTGTATACCATCTGAGGATGATAATCAGACTTCTTGTTACTCCTTTTACTTACTTTTTTGTCCAGGTCTCTGGACAAAATCATCATAATGTAACCCACAGAAGTACCTAAAGGATGCTTTTATCTTTGCTCCTTAAATAACAGTAGGAGATTAGTGACTAATCTAATTTGAGTGAAATCAATACTCGTTCACTTACAAAAGAGTCTCTGAGCATTTTGTGGGTTTTCAGCCAATGAAGACCTTGAAATGGAAAAATGTGGGCATCTGATAAAGAGAGGGGCTTCAGGTCCTTGTTACCAGCATAGACAGAAAAAGATCCTGTGATAACCATTACAAAAGTAAGGAAAAGCAGGAAGAAAAATCGAAAGGCACCTTGAAGCCTTAAATATTTTTGGAAATTAGGTACTCAACTTAGGATGGATTAACATGCCTAAATTTCTGGATTTAGAAATTCCAAGTCTTTGGAGATCAGCATTTTATATCAGTTTTCTAAGTAAAAATGAGCTCAGATTGCAATCGCAAAAAGAAACAAATTTCTAGAAGGCTGTTAGCCAGGTGAATGTGTTTGTACTGGCTCCTGTGATATATGTTCCCTTTTTTTCCAAAGATTAGAAAGAAACCACAGACAGATTGTGGCATGTGTACTATCAGTTCACAGCAGGACCTAAAGATGAAAATCTCTAGAGTCAGGGTTTATGACGAGCTCTAAGAATCCTTCCAGGTGTTTTCATGGAAATTGATATAATAGAGCACAGAGATGAAAGAACAAATATATATTATTTTAAATCACGGCTTCAGGGCTTAAAGCTAAGCTCAGCAGGTACTAGGAGACCCAGCATGGATTTCAAAGCAAATGTACATCTAAAGAAAGCAATTTTTCATTGGAGTCATATTTTACACTTCATTCTCTTTTCATTCTTTCTTTTTCCTTACAGTTTTTTCTTCCAACACCATCAAAAACTGTTCTTCGGCTACTTCTTGTAAAAAAGAAAGAATCAGAAAATGAGAAATGTGTTTTTGCATGGGCTTGTAGACTCTTCATTTATTGTTTCCTGACTATAGGCAGAATTCAGCCATAATTCAACATAAAACTAGGCAAGCCAACAGCTCACACTCAGCATTTACAAAAGTGACAGTGATGTAACAGTAAACATTAATGCAAAATTTCCTGTGACAGATGCATGGCATGAAAGAGAGTGAAGAGACACATCCCTTTTACATCTAAAACCTGGTTCACCAAACAAAACAGCATTGTGAATGCATCAGTTCAGTGGTAATAAAAGGACAAGAGTTCTGTCATATTCTGATTGATAGCCATATATACAAAAATAATACATTCATCTGGATTTTTGTAAAAATGTGTAATAAATCTTTTACATAATATCCTGATCCCTACTATCTTAAAAAAGCAAGTGGAATCTGTGAGTCGCTGGCACCATTTCTCACACTTCTACACACACAACCAAATATATTTGTACAAAATTCTCCAGAGGCACAATCTGCACTTTACATCACCAGAGAGGTGACTGTCATGTTTGGGTGGTTAAGCTCTTGCTCGTGTGTGTAGGCAAAGATTTTCCAGACGAGTATCTGGGAAAATGTAATTATGGTTCTATTTGATTTCAGAGAGCACTGTATTGATATTTTTGGATAACCCAGTCTGTGTCTTAGATCACTTTAAAGACTTCCAAGATACTTGATGTTTTTCATATGGATGGATAGTATGTGTATGTATCAATATGATATTATCTGTTTGTATTACAGACCTTTGTATTACACAGAAGAGACATACAGTCTGTAGCACTGTTTACAAGTAAATATACAAAGTAGATTTCTTTAAAAAATATTAGCTCTTTCTTTTTAATAAAGGGAACAAATAACATTAATTTCACCTGAATAGCTTAACACAGTCCAGTTCTTTGTTCAGTTATGAGGAAAACCAATTTACAGCAGTTCCCTGGAATTTATAGAATTTTCCATTCACAAGTAAACTTTTTAAAAGTAGTTTAAAAACTTAAAATAATTAGAAATTTAATTACTAAGAGAAAAATTTACTTGAAAACACATTGAGGACAGAAATCACGATTTTATCAGACACTTCCCTGGATTTCTGCTACCCTGGATGCCAGAACTACAACCACAGAAAGAGTAATATCAGGAAGCATCAGCTTTCCAATAGAGAACACAGAGCAGTTCTTTCCAATTTCCACTTTTTCCAGAGTAGAGCACTGAAAGAGGGAATTTTTATTCATGCACGGGACTCAACAAGGGAATAAATTTTTGTGCTCTAACAGAATTCCAAGTGTACTTCCACTGCCTCAGATAATTGCAAAGCTATGATATACATAAAAGCGTATCTGGATATAAGCAAAGAAATTTATAGAAGCAATATTAGCAAAGAAATGTGCAGAAACACATTGATTGCCCCCAGATGGATAGTAACTTTGTTTTGGCAAACCATAATCCTGCACACTGATTAGCAAATGCTAATCTAGCTACCAGGTAAATTCCACGTAGGAGTATGTGAGAAATTCTAGAATAAAAGTAGAATGCATGCTTTACTTCTAAGAGCAATAGAGATGGTGGCATTTTGGATGATAGAGAGTGAGGCAGAGCTTGAGGAGAAAGGAAAAGAGAAGAGGTAAAAAAATGGAAGTGGTTTGGTTTAGGTTCAGAAAGAAACCAAAAAATCAAAAGCGAATATAAAAGCACGGACTAGATATTTATTATCATTCCATACTACAACGATCCCTGTTTCTTAAAACCTTCCAGACAAAGATTTTGAAGTGTTAATGGTCTTTCAGGAACTAATGAAGGCGAAAAGCAAGGCCACTGGACAGAAAATTGAGTTGCAAAGGTGTTGTGGGACCTATCAAAAGTCAGGCACTGAAATGGTGACATGTGGAAATTAAAGCATGAAACTTCTATTCCAGCACCCTCATCTCACTACTGTACTACTATAAAAGTTTCTCTGCTTCTCATGGACATGCTGGCAGAAGCTGAGGAACTTAATAGAACAAAGCAGTACAATCTGTTGGGGTTTTTAAGTAATATTTGTCTGTTTCACCATTTTTTAGGAAGATTGAGTAAAATTCCCTGTACAAATATTCTTGCTTCAATTGCAGATGGACAGCTACAACTATGGATCCTTTAGACATGCAATCAATATGACCAGGCAAAGTAGAATCTACCAAAACCAGAGGTATCAAAAAAAAGCCCAAACTTTGTTTCCCTTGTAAAACTGACTTCAATATATACACACATAACCTTGGATACATGTTTAGATAGATATAGATCTAGTTTTAAGTTGAATATTAGTTAAATTATCATCTGTCTCCAGTAAGCATGTCTCACTGGGTACTGTCCCACAAATTATCTGTATTGTCCAAAGCTGAACGTAAAAAACAAGAACAAGTTAGTCACACAAACCGAGGCTACCAGTGATGCCATGTAACATGAGCACCACTGCAGCCACACTTAACACAACAAACAAGCTCTGCTCAAATGTACTGCTGAGCAGTGCAACCACATTTACCATTTCTGCTGACTGCTGCTGGCTGGGAGCACTGGACCACAGAGTTATCCCATGAGTCTGTTAGCAAGAGAAGCTGCATTCACACACCGAGAACAGTGGATTGCTGTAGCTAGCAGGAAGAGAGTTGTGGTAAGGGTCAGGAATAAAAACTTCTGCCATATATCATAGAGGTTTACAGAATCATCAAAACTTCTTTCATTATTAAGTGAGCTAGATCAGTCCCCTGATTGCCTGTGGTTTGTCTGTCATCATTCTCACATGTGCCATGATTACTTTGTAAAAAGTTACCCATTTGAAAAGCTAACCCCTTTATTTGGGGGCAGGCTGACACCACATACTATAAAAGCACAGGGAACAAACAGAATCAGTTTTCATCCTTCCAATGAAAAACCTAAATGGCCTTCCCCTCTTGAACTGTTCACATGAAACAGTGGGCACAAAGGACTGTCAACTGCTCTCTGTATGTTGCCAGGGAAATCTCCAGAAATTTCTTGCAGTATATCAAAGACCATCATTTCCTGTTCTAACCTATATCTGAACTTAGATTTTAAAAAATTAAAAGGTTAATTATCATCAAGACTAATACATTGTATTTAATTTAAACACCCCATGCCTGCTGGATCCCCATTAGAAGATATGCCCCAATCATGACAGATAACATTAACTGCAATATCCACACCTGGGGCTGTGGCTGAATTTAACTTGCTATGTGCTTTTACAGCAATAAGCTGTCAGATTGTAATGAGACTTACTGGCATATCCATCAGGTGTCTCATGAGCAGTCTTGTATTCAGCCACCAGTAGTACGTGCTAGTACTCTTCATACTCTCAATTTGCTGTGGCCTATTGCTATTTAAATAGGTCTTGTATGTGTAGTTATGATGCTTAACTGCCTTCATAAAGTGTTTGAAGGTCTACAGGAGGAAAGGCTGTATGTCTCCAGGACTGCTCTGCACAAACAAAAGCCCCATTGCATGGTCACCTGTGATTGCAAGGGACAATTTCTGTCACCCAAAGCATTCCTGAGACTTGACTGGACTTCTGGAAAAATATAATCTCTACTAGTGCCTTCAACAGGTAATCTGTAGATCCTGTTACTAAAAGGGAAGTGGGCTGGATAGCTCAGCCATAGTCCTAGATTTATAGAATAAGAAGCAAATGCTGTAAAACTATGCTTGAGATATCAGCAAAGGATAGTCAGCCAAATTCTGAGCTCACTGGTATTCCAAGTCACTCCAGTGAAGTAATGAATTTATACTTGTCCCAGCAAATGAGATCAGCAATAGGCCCTCTTAACAGAGCAGACCCCAGCTGGTGTTATTGTCAGAGCACTGTAAAAATTATCAGTACAGTTTATGTTCTGACTGTAGCTCCAGTTACAGTGACAGTGTGTGACAACTCTTTACTGCCCAAGTAATTTAGATGATCAAGACAAACTATTGATCCTCTCATATTTGTCCTTATTTTTTCAAAGAGTGAAATCCTAATTTAGAATGGCGAGTGGGAATCCGTGGCATATTCCTATCAGTGATACAGCTACTGATGTCACTGGTAGGAATACATGTGGTATGCCACAAACTCTTAGCTCAGCAAAGAACTTCTTACAAACTTACTTCTTACAAACACTCCCTTCTCTCAGCTGGATTTTTGAGTTGCAAAGATGGAGCTTCACACAATCAGGAATATTTACCGTGGTTTGTCATCCCTTCAAGCTTACAGACAAGGTGTTCTGCTTCAAAAAAAATATTTATTTTGGTTACTTGGATTACTGCCTGGACAGGAAACGATGAAGCAGATGTCAGGGAGCCAGATGAGTAATAGAATAATTTTGAAGAGTGATCTGAGCTGCTGAGAAGATGACACTTGAGCGGTCAGAGGCACAAAACATTTTCCACTTTCTCTCCTTCTGCACTCAGAGCTTGAAGCATAAGCTGTGTGTGCTTCAGCCGTGTTGAGCTGGCATGATCAGTGCAGATATTGTTTAGATATATTCAACCATTATGAAGGCCTTCAGTGGTGCCATTTTGGTGGAGGAGGGAGTGGGAAGAACAGATTTTTGTAAAGATCAGAAAATCAGCAGCTAGAGAAACTGTTTCATTTACTGTTGTGCTGTTACAGACACAGATTTACCAGATTGGCTGAGAAACCATTAGCTACCTAGCTTCTCCCCTGTGCACAGCCTGCATCAAACAGCTGTGCAAACTTCCTCTCCCTCCTCCCTGCCTCCCACTTAGTGGACAGCTGCAGTCAGGGCTGTACTGGTGTTAAGTGGATGTTGAATCATTATTTATGCTCCACTGATAATGACAGCCCTTCTCTGTCTGGATGGGGAGCCTTGCTCCTGTCCCAGTGCTAGCCTGTGGCCAAATGCCAGGAAGATGCTTCCTGTCCCCAGAGTCTCCAGCCTAAGATGGCAGGGCAGGAAAAAGGTGTGTGAGTGAACCTGCTGTTATCTCTCCCCCAAACTGGGCAAGTGGGGCATCCAGACCAGAAAGAACTGGCATGAATTCACAAGGAAAGTTTATGACGGGGGGTGGGAGCCAGTGGCCTCTCAGTACCCAGTATGACCACAAAACCATCTTCAAACAGAAGTTTGAAAAACTGATAACTCTTTACCCAAGTAGAACTGGCCTGGGTAACTGGCCTAGGTTGCCTTGTCCAGGGCAGTGGGGGCACATAGAGACCCCCATGCTGAGCAGCCAAAATCCAAGGAGCTTTGGAGGGTATGGTGCAGCTGAAAGTGTATCCCAAAAGAGGGTTTCTGCCCCAGGGTTTGTCACAGCAGGCATGCCACAACACAGCCAGGGACAAGTGACAGCTGCAGTCAGAGGGCTCCTGTATTGCCACAGCACTAAAACGCAACTAGCAAAGTATTCAGTGACTCTGCTTTTACTACCATACTTAGCAAGCTATCTGTAGACAACAACTAGCAGTCTTTCTGGGGACGCTGTATCTCACACTGAAAGCTTTTTTCTTCAGACAGCAAGCACGGAACATGTCTTCATTTGCTTAGCTAAAAAGTGTGTCTGATGTAGAGAAACCACACGGTATCAGGATCAAGCCACTGCACAGCCAAACACGACTGAAACTTTCTATGGAAGTAAGATGCTGCCACCTTCGGACCAAAGGCAGGGTTAGCGGAACTCCCATGAAGGTAAAACGCGCCCTGAGAAAACGGGCAGGCAAGGAAGAGGCAAGAAGCAATAAAGGTGTTGATGACGTGTGAATAATACTTATTTACATTCAACATTCACTCCTGAATTGTAAGGCAAATTGCAGAATAAAAGGGTGACTATGCTTCCTTGAAAGCTTGGTATCTACTAAGTATTTACTATCCTGTAAAACGCTCTTTTCTTATAAATAAAGGCTTAGAAAATTCTTTAGAAAAATCGCATGTAGGTTCTGTGTATTGCCACTTTCTGTTGCAGTGAAAGACAAGAGAAATGAGCAGAAGAATTGCAGGAAACTAGAAATTAGTTTTTCAGATCAGACATGGGCCAACACATGGAGCTCAACATGTCTTATTGTATATTACAAAGACAGCATGGATTTCTTAATAGCTATAAGTTACATGAGCATGATCAAGGAGAAGAAAAATGTAAAGGGAATTTTCTGCCAAATAAACTGTGGGACAGGCTCTTTTTTCTTTTCACCATCACCTCCCTGAAATCCTCTGGTATTTGTATAGTTTTTAGGGAGCTGGCAGAAACTTGGAACTACTCATGAGAATGACTTTTCCCTCAACTTTGAGATTTGACTGCCCTTCTCTGCCAGCTTCTTGGCAATGTGACTCCATTGCAGACAGGATCTCAACAGCTTACCAGTCAAAAGAGGCTCAGAGAGCCATCGCTAAGATGATGTTCTGAAAAGTGGAGGGGGCATAGAGCAAACTTAAAGAAGCCTCTGTCTATATTTAATTTGTTAAGTATTTGCACAGAGGTGGGATTGCTGTACACACTCCAGATGTACTAGCTCAGAAAAACCTCTGTTGTGGTTCAGGGCAGCAAAAAGTATGGCTGTCAACCTGTGCAAATCAGGTAAAAGTTAAGTAATCAGTGGTGCAGATGAGCTCAGCTGATGCCACAGGTGGCCAGGAGCTCACAGTCCACAAGATGGTACTCACAGCACTGTCCAAAAGGACCAGCTACCTCAATCCCAAGCACTGCTGCCCAGCAGGGTCAGAGCATGGGACTTAGCTGTAAGATCAAAGCACGCTGTTCCGTGGCTCAGCGCAGTCTCTGCCTTCCAGAGAAACACAGCCAAGCTCCAATACTGGTTTCCTTCTGAAAATCAGAAATATATCTGCAGCTTCTTGAGCAAGGCCTTGCAAAAAACCACTTTTTATGTGGACACAAATATATTTATAAAAGGCAGTATTTCTTGTTAGCAGGGTTTCTTAATGATGACTTTCACTTGTTCTCAGACTTCAGTTATGCTGAAAAAAGTTAGCATAGCAAAGATCAGCCTGCATGGAAGTCTGCACCAGTCTTTTTATGTGCAGGAGCACATCAAAGGGCTTCAAGGGGTTTAATAATGGAACTATGACAGCCTGAAGAATAAACAGAATTTGAGTGGACAGATGCACAGGACTTAGAGCTTAATCTAGAAGTCTGCAACTTGCTGAAAGGAGCCAATATTAAAGTAATTATGCACTTAAAACAATTACTATTTATTCTTCAAAGAGTCACAGTCAAGTGAAGTAACCCATTTTAAATTATTTCTGGTAATTGCATTGCATCCCCAAATTATATGCCTGCATACTCTTTGAACTATGCTTTCAAAAAAAAGAAAGACCAACCTGCCCCTGTATTTTTGCTTAAAGATTACGCCCCATCTTGAATAATTCCACTCTAGCTTATCATTTCCTGCAGGCATAATATAGGGTGTTAAACCTGAGTAAATCTGAGTAATTTTAGTTTCTGTGTCTAGGGCAGAAGTCAGTTTAACAGTGAACAATTGCAAATGCCTAAATTGTTCAGTTACCATTAACTTTTGATAATCTGGGAAATTCTATAAAAGTATCAGTGCATTTCATTTCAAACTGTGGTAGCTCACCAGCACATAATTGCACCTAGCAAAATGACTGAACACAAAATCAGGAGGGATCACTGTTCTACTTTAGATAGCATAAAATAGCTTTCCATTCAGTAACCTCAACATGCAAAATCTGATTTAAAATTGTTCCCAGGGCACTCACAATTTCTGCTAAGATGTAATCACATTATTCTTGTGGAATAGAATCTAGGAAGCGAACTCCATCATCAAACCTTCTACTCACTTGCTGGGACATTGGTGGGGATTTTACTTCTAAGTACACTTAACGTAGTTTATGATCAGTCTGTGGAGGAATTTCCACTTATCCTGCCCATATATATGGACAGAGGCTAATTTTGAACTTGCTTGCTGCAACAGTGCTGGCAATGGAACTGCAGCAGAGCAAACCCAGTACAAAACATGGGAATGATCTCTAAATATTTACTAGATCATCTTAGAAGTTACTTCTACATTAATTCTTGGTCTGTTACATAATTTAATAAATGTGGGCATAAAGCTTAAATATCTGAAGCCCTGATAGCACCTAGACATCTTTAGGATCTGTTATATCTTTATTAGGACTTACTTTCTTAAGTAATTTTCTAATATAAAGAAAATTATATTAGATCAATCTTAGATCCTTCAAGATCAACCTTGTTCCTAAGTTCCTTAAAATTGCCTTAAGTATTTGAGGTGTCATCTTAATTTTTTTACCTTTTTTTTCTTGTTCACTTGGTTTTCTCTCAAGAAGTATCCCAACTTCCATGTCTTTCCTGAGTTAAAAAAATTCAGTCTAACTCCCAAGCATTTAGGAGTCACCAGAGCTCCTAAATGGAACCCAGGAACCTGCCCTGTCCAGAGTAGACCACCTGGACATCCTGGTGGTCTACTCCAGCTCCAGGTATCCAGCAAGTTTGGTGAATCACACATGACTTCCTGCATGAGGTGACCTCTGACACTACAATTACATGGCAAGTGGGCTGCAGCTCTTTTAGTTTTTTTACAAGTAAAATCCCCTTCTCTTGAAATCTTGAGGGTTTTTTCTTTTTTAATAGTACTTACTTTTTCTGCCAGTCGGACAGCACCCATTAAAATAGCTTAAACTTACTGCTTTCCCATCCCACGGAGAAAGTGTTGCCTGTAGAGTCCAAAGCTAACACACTCTGTGGAAACGTTATGAGCAGGACTGTCCAGCTCCCAAGGGAATTCCTATCCCAGTCCCTGCCCAGACCCCTGGGGCTTCCCTAAGGCTGTCAGTGCCTGCCCCAGTGATGCTGGTTGGTCTCCAGGTGTCCCCAGTCCTGTCCTGCCCACTGGTGGCCCTCCCAGTTCTTCTTCCTCAGGGTAAAGGTGAGAGGTGAGCATCTCTGAGCATCCCAAAGGAAAGGGCTGGCACAAGATATATGGGGAATAATCTGAAAAATTTCATTTTCTCGAGTTAACTAACTACTGTCATTCCCATGCTCCAGACAAACAGGGTCCATCATGTAGAGAGTTATTTGAAAGGTTGTTTGGGACAGGCACAGTGTGGCTATTTTGGTCTTCGTGGACACAGCCCAGCTTGGTGGAGCTCCCTGTTCCTCCTCTTACTGATCACTGGTGAAATCTGGCAAAAGGCTACAAGGAAAAAGTACTGAGAGATGCTTAAACCTGCAGCTTGTAGAAACATGTACCTTAGGATGTCAGAAGCCAGAAGTCGTATCCATATCTTTGCATCTAACAGCTCCAGGGGAATTTTCTTTTCTGAATTCATCCAGTTACTTTCTGGATCCATTTGTATTTCTGGCATTCACAATATTTTGAGGTCCAAGATAAGACTGTGCATTGCAAGAAGTATTTTTGCCTACATTTAAGCTGGGTATAGTGGTTTGCTGTCATCCTTAGGGTTCACACAAATCTAAAAGTTATGTGACAGCACAGCTGGGAACTCATAGGTAGAATGAAAACTGCCTCTGCTTCATCTACAGCAAGGACTGATGCTATTTATATTGTGTTTCTGACACTCAGAAGCTAATACAGCATCCCATTTCAGAGAATGTCTGTTCTTTATGAAGCAAAAAATACTGAATTTTCAGATTGAAACATCAATTTTATGTTACACCATTTCCCTGTCAGAGGAGGGAGTTCAGAACTACTGCCCACAGATGCTCGTAGAAACTGGGGCATGATAAGCAACAAACATGACTCCTGACCTCAAAAGTTTGTTTCTCCAATAACATCTCATGTAATCACAGATTTTAAGTACATTGGACAGGGAGTAAAGGAAGTGCCCTAAAATAACAGATGTAGAAAGCCTTTAATCCAAATAAGAAGATGCAGACTGAAATAAATTCATAAATATGAACTGGAAACTTGCAGACAAGGGTAAAAGGGTGGGTAACATAAAAAAGACTCTTTTTGAAAATATCACTGAAACTGCTATCTCTACTGTAAATAAATTATTGAAGTCCTTATTGCCACAAGAAATAAATAACATTATTGCAAAGATTTCTAAAAAATGAAGCCATGCAATGTCAGGTGTGTGGTTTAAAAACAGCTCCTTCTGTTATATATTTGATTTTGGACATGAAAGGATTCCTTTCTCCTAGAGCAAAAATGTGCAGTGATGTCATGCTCTAGAGCATGTGTTTATAATTGATGAATATCGTTTTGCTCTGACTGTGTGCAGATATTGTAAGGGTATCGTGCTCTTATTACCACAAATTCAGCCCTGCTAAGTCATTTTTAAGCATCCTTTGGGCTCAATTCCATAATTGCATAACAAGTTGAAATCTGTGTGAGTATGAATACCCTCTCAAGTGAAGATAAAAGTATTTGCAGAGCATACCAATATCCTTTTGCTCACAATCAAGAAATCTGCACTTTGCTGTCAGCTGAAGGACACAGGATGGCTTCTGCAGCCTTCTCTCCTCACCCTGCCTGAAGAAAAACAAAGCAAAAAATGCGAGTCTTGCGTTGCCCAGTTTAGCACTTCTGCCTATTATCTTGAGCTGTCTCAACCAAACATGTGTGTAAGGATTCAACCAAGCTTATTTCATATGTAGAGTGAGGTTCAGAACAACCCAGGTGAAAAAAACCCCACTTCACTCCAAGACCAGTAACTGATGCAGCTCAGTTGTTGTCATTACCTCTAAAACATTTTAAAGAAGGCTGACAAATATCCTTGCTCTGTGAGCCATATAACAAAATCTCACCTACCTGAGAGCCACAAGACACATCCCACAGCCTTTAAAATGGTGAAGAGAAGGAACTCCTGGAATAGTTCACAAATGGGACAGGGCAATGGTTCCAAAGGGTATCGCTGCCAGATTAGGTTGGGAGGCTGGGAATGACACTACATCCTCATAGTGCCCACACAGTCTTTGCTGAATAGCTCTCGATGACTCATTTCTTCCCTTTGTTAAAACAGAGATGTCTTGGAGGTACACCTGAACTATGCATGAAACATGCTGCAGTTCAAAATCACACAAGTGGACAACCTCTGTTTTAAAACAGGGGAAAGATTGGGGTTTAAAGTCAACTTTTTCAGTGCTTAGAAAATTCTAAGCACTGGAAGTTTAGAAGTTTAACTATAAACAACTTGAAAGACAGAGATTCCTTTTTTTTTTTTTAACAGTTTTTGAAATACAGTCTCAACTCCCATCTTAAAAACTTACTTTTCTGGATAATTCTTCTGGAAAAAATATTTTAATGGACACATACAAACAGACAAAAACATGTGTTCTAGTCACTTTATAGTCAGCTTTCAGATAAGGCAATTTTTATGTTTTTACACACACAGATTTTTGATACAAATGCATTGTGATGACTATAGGTGGATTACAGATGCATTTGTTATAAAAAATGCCTCTCATTCACATAGGAGGCAGAAAAAGAGCTCCATTCCCTGAAGGCCAAGCTGCGCCTTCTGTTTCTTATCCATTCTTACAGCAAAAGCAAAACAAAACAAAGCATTGCCTGTATTTTTAGAGGAAGTTTTCTACAGTAAGCAATATAAAACCCCATCAGTTTGCAGATTCTGAGTTTGTTGCCATATATTCTGACACATTTTACTGCCATAGTATACATACACCAAACCTATTCATTGGCAAATCCTCCTTTTGGGGAACAAAGCAGTTTTAGAGTAAGAAAAAAAGATCCAGCCCATTAATTTGAACATAGGCATATCTATTGATTTTTAAACAGGTTTCAGAACCACTCACTCCAAGCTGGCTCTTCCATCACAAAGCAGATATTAGAAACACTGCAGAAGTATCTTCACTCAGCTAGGAGATATAATTTTCTATTTTGCCTGTAGTAATATTAGGAGGGAATCTGTCAATTACAGCACCTTTCTCTGGGCCACAGCTTATGGTGATCTTGTCAGTGAAAAAAACAAAGCAGTTTTTACATGCAGTAGTTACAATGAAAGAGTATTTCAGTCTCCTGTCGATAACAGTGCCTCCACGGCCGCCATGAGCAGAGGTGACACTGAGAATTTGAGTAGTTTATAGAGGTATAATTGAATGCAGTGTGAAGAAAACAGACCTTCAGCCACACAGCCAGCTGTATCCATTCACATACTCAAGCATACTGAAATCACAGCTCTCAGGAGCTTTTCAAAGTCACAAACATATTACTTTGCAAGGAGATTGTAGCTGTGTTCTGCCACATATGTAATGAAACAACCAAACAACAGAAATAACCAAACTTATATATAAAATACTAACTAATTTAAGTCCTGCAACACCATCCAGTCATTCTATAATTTTTTTTTAAAATATAGTATTATTTAAAGAGCATAATTTAGGAAAGAGTTTAAATATTTCCTTGCTGTTTGCTTTCTGAGAACATACTTTAACATAAGCTTTACAAAATTACTTATGAAATTTCAGAGCAAAGAATGAATACCAACACTGTCAGAAAAAATATTTATTTTTTATCTAAGTCAGTGCAGTAATTACAGATTGATATTATGCTGTTATCACAGCTGAACAGAACAGAGTTCAGCCCATGAGCATATATCTACCAACCCAGTAGGAAGTTACTGAAAGCACGTTCTAGATCAATGACACTGATCAACAAACCAAAAACTGAGTAATTAAATTATTATTTACCTGAGGCTGCAGTCATACAGCAGTCTGAGAGAGCAGTCTCATCCCTGTGAGAGGCATCAGCAAGGAAACAGATACAGATGATAGCTCTGGATGCCTTTTTACACCTTGCTCAAACCACTCCAATCAGAGGCTCAACTTGCAGTTGAATTTATCTCACACTCTCAGAGCTGGAGCTACACACACAGCAATTAGAATCAGTCTTTCACAGGATGTGTGCATTTCATGATTGCTTTAACAGTAGATTTTTTTTAACAATTAAATGCTTTTACTTTCCAAGTGAATTCTCAGTTTTATTTCAGTTTCTTACAAAAAAATTAATCAAATCACTGACAAATTAACAAATCTTTTTACTTCTCTTTGTGCTTTATTTGACTTAAAGAGTTTTAATTGCTCTTACTAAGCAAAAGGTACTTTTTAATTTTATTTCCATCCAGGAAAACTAAAAAGTAACCTCCATTGGTTTAATTTCCTTACAGCCACTTTAAAAAGTGAAGTAGGTGGGCCAGATGCCTTCTTCCAAACAGTATTAGGAGTGCCACACACTGTGGTTGTAGGAAAGCCGGATGAATGCTCTTTGAAAGCTTTTGCTCTGAATCTGTAACAAGGCACAGCAATGGCTCCTTTCCAGCAACTCCCTATCGTATTCCATTCTGACAGCCATTTTCCAGCTATATCTACAGCTAAGATCTAACATGAGGGAGTAAGAACAAAAAATATACGAGAAGATTAATGATCTTTGGCACTATATCAGCACAATCCCAGCGTCAGTCAGTATAAACAGAAGCACATGAACAAAATCAATATATCATGTTGTTGGCCCTGTCACTGAATATGCTTTCTATAAACTTCAGAAGAATTAGTTAGCATTAGGCTGACTTGGCCTCTAAGAACCACCCTGAAAATCAACTACAGCATATTAAAGAATCTTCTCAGAGTGCCCTTTATGATGAAGCACTTCCTCCCTGATTATCTGTTTCCGCAAGGAGTAGTAAATGCTCTTCACTTGAACAAAGAACCACTGCAGACCTTTGCTAGTGCAGCTGAAGTGTCTGAGGGATGCTTGCCCCATTTTCCATCCAGTCTGGCCTCACAGAGAAGCTGTGGGTGTTCAGTACCTGACAATGCTCCATACCTGGAGCTCCTCTGAGTAGCCCACAATCAACCTCACAGATGTCTGCACAGACCTCAACCTCTTCACTTCTAAGATGTCACAAAAGCAACCAAGATAAGGTCTGGGTACACACCTGGTGACTCTGAAATTGTAGTTAAAGCAAAGACTTTTTTCCAAATTTCTGGTCTGTTGGGCTCGGATGTATGAATAGTGCCAGGATTGAAACCCATTTATGGACATCTAATGTTAAAAGACTTGAAAACAGTAATAGCTACACACAAATATACCTCTGGGCTGAATAGCTGCTCAAACCTCAAACTGCTGCTCAAACTGTGTAGCAAGCTAAATACCCTTTGTTAGTAAATGGGATAAAATTGCACTGCTGGAATGAACACACTAGGAAATTCCAAAGTATGCCTTAGCAATCTGAGATTTTTTTTCTTGCATCAAAGGTCTCAGACCATAAAAGGCTTCTGACGTACAGGAGAAAAAGAAAGCCTAATTAAATTGTATGGGAAGTCAGAACGATAGGTGGCCTAATTATTCCCCATTAACCCTGCCCAGGAACTCACACACAAGGTGAACATATACAAACAAATCAGTGTTATGGACAGCTTATTCTACTTAAGACAGAGGCAAACATTACAATAGAATTAGTGGCATTCTCATCCTGCTACAAATTAAAAAATAAAAAATTACATATGCTGGTCATCCTCCAAATATACTCCTTCCTGTGATTCAGCTTCTCTGTTGAGCCCTAAAACAAACTTTTTCCAGAAGCTTTGTGGTTGTTAGACCTGTCCTTTAAGATTTCCTCCTTTGCTATGCTTGATCCTCTTTGCCCTTCAACCCCATTTACTCCAAAACTGGAGTTAAACAAACACAGTGGTCTGATTTCATTCAGACAAACAAAATTATGGTATCAGCACATTCCAGGCAGCTGCAACCTTATCAGATGCTAATTCTGTGTTGCTCAAGATGAACCAAAATGCAAAGTCTTTGAAATGAAGTTCGTAAGGAGATAATAGAGTCAAGTTAAGCAAAACCAGTGAGGCCACCAATTCAGCCCCGTTAACAGATCAGCTTCTGAGCTGCCTCCTCTTTGTCCACATCTCACTGAAAATGGACTAGCGTACGCCAAGGACAGGAAGTGGGATTAGGTGGTGTTCTACTCTGCTTAGTCAAGAGTTTCTTATCTATCTAGGAAGCAGGCCTTTTTACCAAGGAAAGCTCATGATGACAGAGAATAAAATCCATCTAATTATATATTGGCATCCTGCCTTATGTATGTCCCCGAAAGATTATAAATTAATCTTGTAATGGCACGCCAGGCTTCAATAAGAATTAACAACCTAGAAAGAAGGGTGGTTTCCTTATGATGTAGTAAAGCTTACCCCGGGGGAAGTGTGCCCCTTTTTGCTGTGGGATGATAACTCAATTCCATCTGCCTGTACTCTTCATGCAGAAAGAACATAAAGCACCCTGTACAGTAAACAATTTTTTGCTGGCAATTGTTACCTGTTACATTAAAAAATCCTATGTGATTTTAATTCATATAGAAACAAAAATATGCAAGTGGTGTGTGCATACAGGTACCTTATTTTAGTTTCATGTGCCTGAGACTAGGCAAATTGGAATTAAGCTAGAGGAAATTTCCACAAAGCAGTCTAATCCCGCAAGTGCTATCACCAAGAATACCTGACAGGCACTTAGCTGGAAACTGCACTTACATATAGTAAGAGACATGAAGCAGTAATTTCTCAGGAAAAAAAAAAATAAAATAAATAAATCTACTTGTCAAGTAGTATAGAAATATTTATAGAGCTTCTTTCAATACCACACAACTGCTCACAATACCAATTCAGTAGGAAGACCACATAAAGGAAAATGTAATTTGATTTTTTCCCTATCAGAATTAATTCTCAGACAATTTTAGTGATTCTGATGTGATTGGTCTAAAGTTTAAGCACTTCCAGCAGAGTGATAAATTTTAATGCTTTTAAAAGTGGGCTGGATTGCATGCACTTTAGAGGTACATGTAGGGTTTATTGACACACCTGCTCAAGGAGCAAAAGAACCTTCATATGTTGTTTCCAGGCTTGGCTACTGTGTGTTGAGTACCTTCTCTCTGGCCCCAGCATGTCTCAGATTGCTGCCTGCTGGGTCCTTCCTAGCATGTCCTCTGAGCCAAGATGTGAAAGACACTTTGCTGGTGATGAACTGCTGCAATGAAGCTTTCCCTCCTCCCTTGTTTATTGACAGGAAAATGAAGAGGGTGACCAATGACCTAACACCTTCATAGGACTCCTTGACTTCTTTCTATTTGAAAATAAAATTACCACAGACTATAATTGACACACATAGGACAAATGACAACTGTTTACAAGAGTTAATGCACTGACCTTTTACCATTACTGTTACTTTTTAGAATTACCACAATGATATTTTAATAAAAGCAAGATCCTAGGGGCAAGACTCAAATTACATGTAATAGCTCTGGTTTGTCATTCTCTAGGGAACAGTGGATTGCCTCAAAGCAAAAGGAGGAAAGTATTTGACAGCATGCTAAAGGAAGGTGCTATGATTCTAAGTTAGTAAAACCACTTTTTTTTTT
>VZTN01022714.1:226046-246503 GCA_013400515.1 Erpornis zantholeuca | reverse complement strand
AAAAACAAAAAACAAAACCACAAAAACCCCAACAAACAACAAAAAACCCCACTGTACTACCCAGAAGAAAAACAGGCATTTTTCAAGAATGCATTCTTTCAAACCATTCTATCTTCCTTCTAGGGCAATGTAATAACTTACTTTAGCAAAGCATCTATCTCCTACTTGCTCCTACCACACATATTCTAAAGTTCTGTGAGGGTTTTCCCTGGATGCAATATATTAGGTATTCATATTAACCACCTGATTGATACAATACAGAGTACATTTAGTACAAATACTGGCAACACTAAACACTAGATTTTAAAAAGTATTTTGTTCAGGGAAAGTAAAGTGTTATTCAGGTATGAATTTTTTTTAATAATTTATTTATTTGAAACATAGAACTATAAGCTTCTGAAAACATCACCGTTCTGCTGAAACTGATTGGAAAGTTAGAAAGAATAACGAGTTAAACACAAGTTAGTAACATCATGCTGTCACTATAATTAATTTTTTTTAAAAAGGGCAAAAAAACACACTAGATTTCTAATTAGGATTACAGATTGCAAGATTTACAAAGAGATCCTTCTGTTCCATCCAACATCAACAAGATCTTTCCTATAAAATATATATCCCAACCAAAATTCAAAGAGGATTCAGAACAACCAGACAAGTGTAGAGCAGAACAATAAGAACATTGAGAACTAGAAAACACCCTTGGGTAGGGAAGATAGACAAAATTAGAAGAAAAACTGAGGTAAGATATAGTAAATCTTTCAAAAGCAGAATAAACTGAAATAAACAGAAAAGGATTAGTTTATTCTCTTATGTCATTTTAGATGTCCTAATATATCCCACTTGGCCTCAGCTGCCTGTCCAGGACAGCATCCTGTAGAATTTGTTCCACGTGGGCCAAGCCTTCAGAGATGCTGTAGGGCATTTAAAATGTCAAAGGGTACCTCTGACAGGTGCAATCTCGCCTCACAAGGGAAGATGACTGACACAGAGATTATGCTGTGGGCAACAGACCTCAAGGCTAAGTAAATACTGAGCAGTGTGCCTTCGCCCTATACTCCATTACTTCCAAAAGTCTTATATCTGAAATAAATCAGATGACTTGCACTCTAGAAGTATTTACTTGGCTCCATTCTCCACAAGGTATGAGCAACTAAGGCAGATTGTAGATATGTGGACTGTAAATAAAAGCAGTAATATTAGATTAATTTCCCCCATAGTACAAATATTAACTCCTAGGTCATCCAGTATTTTCACTCCATCACAAGTAATGGTTTTGATGCAAGAAATATAGACTGAAGTACTACGACCTATGCTGAAAAGGTCAGATAGCAAATCCTGTGATTATTCTTTTAACCTGTTCTGAATGAGAAACCTCTACTCTTCTATACAGTGTTCCATTAAATTTCCTGAACTCTGGTAAGAATCGCCATTACACACTACAGAAGTCATAAATCACAAAAACAGCATGACTGCTCTGAAGGTAATATCATTCCTCAAAACAAAAGGGAAGGAAAAATGAGCTGTTATTCATTCAACAGAGAAGTCACTAAGTGCACTCTAATATGGTTGTGCTTGGCATTTTATCTCTATATTATATTTTAAGCTTCATTGTCAAATGCCATTAAGAAGATCAAATGAAGACCATATTTTGGCCTCAGTAAAAGATGAAATGTTTTCCATCTCTGAAAACAGACAAACTCATTCACAGTAATTGGCCAACCACCTAGCAAGATATAACCCAAAGCATTCCAAATTGGTATCTTTTAGTCTTATGTGTTTTGAAGGAGGGAAGAAAATATCAAAAAGAAAACAAAGCACTGCTTCTCTGCACAAATTTGTTTTCAGCTTTCCCATCCTGCCCATTTTCTCTGTGTCAAATAGTGCATAAATGAAAGAATGGTGAGACCATTGGTGTGACTTTTTACTCATCTTCTGGCAATTCAATAAAATAGAACACAGTACACCTGGCAATTGCAAACTGCTATCGGCAACAACTTCTTCAAAGAAGTTCACAAAGTAGTCTATGCAATAAACAAATTTTCTGTGACTCTGATTTACTTAAGCAGGACTGTGGTAATATTTTCCAGAAAATTTTGCACTCCTTTATTAGCATGGTGAAAAGCATTTCTAGGATGGAATGCACTACAGACTTGTCCTGTGTATATGTGTGTAAGCTATCAGCTGACTTGGCTCTTCGATTCCTTGTGAATTCTTTGATAGACTTACTTATAAAGGAACTAAACTGCTGTTGAGCTTCACCTTTGGTTTCTGGCATGCTTAAGAGTGAACTTTACAGTATTTTTATGATCTTTGTAGCATGAATACAAACAAAGGATACAATCAAAGAAATTAAGTGAAACTGAATAGGTTAGACTTGCAAACCCGTATCAAATGTGAAGTAAAAAGACTCAGGATCTTTTAGACTTTCAGATCCCAGCCTGTATTTTGCTTCAGCACCATCCTACAGGCAGTGTGATATTCTGGGATAACTTGTCTAACACAGAAAGCAGCTGAAAAGTTTACACCAGTGTTTACAAAGCCCACATCATATGTAGGGAAAATTAAATTACAAATAACTGTGCATAATACTTTCTGTTCTTCATTTATCTCTTGCATATCTACAGATCCGAGCACAGCCACAAACTAGTCAAGCTTTTTGCAATTCTCTTGTTGCACAAAGCTCAACATGCAACTATATAATAAGCAATGGTAACTGAAACAAAATTGATTTTGCTTACATGGATTCTCCCACACCCACATTCTCATGTTTAAATAGTCTGGCCAGGGACACTTCAGTGACAAGACAAGGGGCACTGGCTATTTCTGCTATCACCTGTCTTAGACTGGCAAGCTTGTGCTGGTTCCCTGATTTTACTTTTGTGCCTGTTGGGGCTTGACAGGAATGCTGGTATTTTGCCTTTTCCACCAAGTAGCACTCCTGTAAGTCATTAGGTAACACTGATGATTTCCTCATTATACTTTGGATTCCATTTCCACAGGTAGCCTGTCCTTTATCTTAGTCTGTCCTTCATTTTCCTTCTTGGGATGTCTTGAGAATATAGAAGTAAAAGTACTTACCAGCTGCTAATCTGAATGCCATCAACATGTGCCATTCTCTTATTTCTTCTTCTTGATTTTTGGAGGTTTTTTAAAATTAATTTTACTGGTAGTTTTATATATAGACACTCTCATTCATGTCATTCTTAACATTTCTGTTGTGAATCTCTACATTCTTAATGCTGAACTCCAGTAGGGAATGGTAAACACAAGTTGTCTTATTAGTCCCTTCCCTGTTTATTCATGAAACAGTAGGCCAAAATCCTTTCCTTATCTGAATGCATAATACAAAGAGCCAAGTACAGCATAAAAACAAATATACAAAAGACCTGAAAGACAGGATCAAAATGAGAGTTAAAATGCAGTTTCATTTCATATAAGGAAATTCTTTTGACAATAAGAAGAAAGCATAGAGGTAATAATTCTGAAATTTTCAGGACAATCACTAATTGAAGAGCAATTAAAAATCTAGGATGAAGGAAAGCACTTTAAACCATATGTTTTCATAAAAGGCAATTGCCACTCAACTAGCATGACTGCAACAAACCCATATTTAATATGATCTCCATCACTGGCCTGATATACCAAAACAGCATAAGGCAGGCACGTACTTCCAACAAATTCAGGATACTTTGTCTAATTTTAGTACTTTTTACACTGCCACAAGGAACATAATGAGCACAGAGTCCTGAAAGATGTTTTTTCTCCCTGTAGCTGGCAATTCACTGCAACTCACAACTGCTCAAGGGCATTATGATACGAGTGCTGGTACTCCTGCACACCAGAACAATACCCATTTTCAAAGGCAACAAAAGAATGATGGACAAATGGTTTAGTATGAACTAAAAAATTTTAAAAGACTTTTGCCCTGCCCTCCACTTGCCCTTTTGGAAAGTAGCTTCTGTGTTATCCTTATAGCTTGGTTACAGTGCATACACCATTTTGATGTCTAGAAACCTTCAGAGATGCTCACATCTTGTCATTTAAAGGAAAGAATGGATTTTTTCAAAGCACAGCTATTTTTCAAGCACTGTCATATTTGAGACAATAATGCCATCTACTTTATAAACTTAAAGGTGGGGGTTTCAAAGCAGCTCATAGTATCACTGCTCCTTCTTTCTACTAAAATGCCGGAACAGGACTAGAGAAGTGCTACATATTGGAGCAGTAGAGGGAGAAAGCATGGCAATTCTGGGAAAGTAAGGGAAAAGGTCTGATGGGTTATGGCATGCTTTATTTTGAAAAAAGACAACAGGGAACTTTGTTTTAAATGTTTGTATCCCAGCAAAGAGGAGAAGGGAGATGGTTATGATGGACAGGTTATCTCCTCTTGAGATGAAGGAGAAAAACAAAGTCCCAGCAAGCCCAGTACCACTGCAAGCAGCTGACTCCACCATAGTCTAAAGTCCTAAAAAAACAAGACCTGACTGCCCACACAGCCTCAAAGATCCCACACCCAGGAACATGGTGTAGCTCACAATATTTGGTGCAGCTCTAAACTTATCTTGTTCATTACTATAAACGACTCAGGTACTCACCATCATTTTTGTACTAAGAATGCACTGATTGAAGGCATAGAGGTTAACTTTTGTAGAATAGTATGGGCAAAAAAAGGCTAAAGAAAATGTGAGCATTAAGAAACTCTCTCATTCAACAAAAAAAAAGTTGAGGAATAAAAGGGTAGAATCATAATTTAAGTTTCTGGTGGTATCTAAAACAGAACTTACCGAAAATTTATCCAAATACTAAAATCTGAAATAGGAACAGGTACAGGGTCTTCAAAGGCACACTCTTTGTACCCCTTTATTCCTCACATAGATGGGTATCTCTGGTTACTTGAAATGACAGCTGGCATTCATGTGGAAGGAAGGAGTTTCTTTTTTCACTATTACCTCATTGTATATACAAAAACGTTCTTCTGAGAGATTATGTGATTTGACATGAAGTGAGGCAATGGTAAAAAGATTTTTTTAAAGGTTTCTTTCAGCCTGGGTGATTCCTGTCAACTTACAAAACTGCCACAGAGCAAAATGTTTTGTGAATAATTAGCAGGTTAATTACCCATAAGCAGTGAGTAATTTGTATTACCTATGTGGTTAGCTCACCACACTCAGGCCCATGCTGATTGCACATGTCTGTGTTGCACTACCAATTAAAGGATCAGCCCTGCAAGGCACTGTCTGCCCTTGAGTCCTATTGTTGTTCCTACAGGGTGCAACACCTAATCCGAAGGAGATTCCTAAGGGATGACAAATGTGCGGTGGAATGGATGGGATGCCCTAGGACAACATACTTTTGAAATTAATAGAGTCAAGAAAAGCAAAGGAAGAAACAAGTTTAAGTGAATGAGCCCCACCAGAGCAAAACTAAATACTTGTTCTTCTGGTTATAATAATTTTCCTTTATAACAATTTTTCCTTTATAAGTAAGTCTTTTCAGTATTCATGAAATCCCAGGAATCATGTGCTGCAGGAAATGTGACAAACATTACTGCTAGAGAGGCCTCAGCTGCTGAACATACACATGCCAACATGCCTGCACCCACCCCATCCTAGGGCTTCAGGAAAATGAAAAATTTCTCATCTTGCTAAGACACGAATTCTCAGAGTTTTTCTCAGCTTTCTTTAGTTCACATCTATGGTTTTCAGTCATACAAACACTTATATGTGCAATTTGTAGGTCAACAGAGCTGGTTACCCATGGTTAAATTACTTTTTTGATTAAATTTGGAGAAATTTGTGGAGTTTTACTATATTGACTGCAGTGAAGCCAAAATTTCCCCTGACAGCACTGCACTACCAAGTTCCCTGGAGAATCCATAAGGTCATTCTGCGACCTGACCTGAAACAGATGTAGCACAGCCCTGCAGGGATGTGTGCCAGGAAGGGAGTGGGTTCACAGCCCGTTCATGCTGCACTCCGCCTGGCACAGCATCAAGAACAAAGCACTTCCTGGGTGGCACTGGATTGGGGTGAGTTTATGGCACATCCCTACCACCCAGCTGTCTCCTCTCTCACCAGGCTGTGCAGCCCACCTGCCGTCTCACAAACGAGACACTGCTGTGAATAGATTTCCTTTTAATTTAATAAAGCATTGAGGTGAGTTACAGGACAACCTGTCTCTGAACTTTTCTCAACTGGAAACTGTAACACTAAAACAGAAAATTATCAGTCAGCAACGGTGACTCAGAAGTGAGTTCCCACTTTTTGGTATCCAAAAGCCATTAAGTAAGCATCAGAATGCCAAGTAACCTGGGCTGCCAAGGGAAGTATGTGTGAATGAGGCAAGAGGATGAAAAAGTACCCTGAACTATGTAGAAATTTTACACTACAGTCCAAAGGAAACATGGCTGAATGAATAATCATGTCTTATTTAGTATGAAAGAAGAGTCTGTTTTACCGTAGGCATAAAATAATGTCAGCTTCTTCCATTTTCTGCATACTGTGCACAAATCTCTTCCAGCAGAAAGTTTTGCTTTGCTTTTTCACCAAAATACTTAAAGGCTTAAAAGGGCTTGCTTTCCCAAAGGTCTTAAAAATGTTGGTAGATAAAGCTGTGACTCTAGTGCCACAGATCCTACAACATCAGATTTACTCTATGCTACTTTTAGGCAAAATCAAAATTGCAAGCTGCAATATGATATAAACATGAGGTCAGTCATTAGATTAGTGCTTGTGTAAGATGGTGCTCCAAATAGTAAGGAAGCTAATATCCAGCATGCTGCAGCTGTTTGATTTGACATTTGCTTAAAGATGGGCTTTTAACTCCATTTCTGAAGTAAAGTTTCTGTGGGTTCAAACAAGACCCTTAAATGTTACTTGATTAATTTATCAGAAATTGTGTGAATCCATCTTAGTTGCAAATCATCAATATGTGGTCTGTTGCAGAGATGTGCATTCCTCTACTTAGAGGCTGTGGGCAGAAGTTTTTCTCTGGTGCTTGAAATGTTTCCTGAAACTGTGATTTTAACCACTGGAATGGCGCTAGCACCACCTAGAGGCACACATAAAAACCACACTTACATTTTACCCAGAAAGACCAATTTGAAAATGTCGGTATGTTACTCAGACTTTCACTTGAAATGGTCTTTATGTCATATCTCTTTAGTTTAAGGAGGCTCCCTTGGGCCAGTTGTTTTGAGGGCTATTTTATATATAAAATTATACTCCAATATCTTCACCAAATACGATATATTTAATCACAAAGAAAAAAGTAATGTTTTTTTTGCTTTCATCTTCTGCCTTGAAAGAAAAAAAAACCTAGAAAGAAAATTAATTTCGATTTCTTTTCATATAATTTGAAGGGAGAATCTCCTCAGCTATAAGACCTAAAACCCACAAATGGTTCTGCTTAAAACAAATTAACATATTCTGCTAAAACTGCAGTTTTAGTATACCTGATTTTGAACACAACTGATCAGATTAGTCTTTCAAGTGAGCTGAGCCCCCTGAGAATATTGCCATATATAGCCACCTCCAGCATCTCCTTAAGGCTCTGATATACTTTGCCTGCTATCTTTTTCTTGGTCCACATCATGTCAGTGACTCCAAGATGTCCTGTGTTTGGCCAGTATTTCTACGTCCTTAACTTCCTATGAGTTCTAAGTTTCTGAGATTTTTGCAGTTGATCCCACATAACATGACTTTGCTTTTCTTAATTTTTTCTTCACCTGTGCCATGAAATGACAGGAATGACCTGCTGTTAGAGGAACTGGGACAAACATTACAGCCACAGCTGCTGACCGTATGCATGCCAGCATGCCTTGTCTGCACTCACCCCATTCTAGGAATGCCAGAGAAATTTCTCATTTTGCCCAGAAACACATTCGTAGAATTTCCCCCAGTTCTCTTTAGCATGCCTCTGTGGTTTTCAGTCATACAAAGATTTTCTGACACTTTGTTTTTCAGAACTATCTAATTTTTCTAGCACAATTTTTCTTCTACTTTTCTGATACAATGCTCCAGTTCTTCATCCTCTCAAAAAAAAAGGGTCCATACTTACTTTGTCAGAAATTACATTAATAGATGATGAAGAGGTTTTTCATTCTCATCTGTGAATAACTTCCTAAATTTCTCAAAATATACCCTTTTGAAGACACGGCCTTGAATACTTGTCTGCATTTTACTTAATTTCAACTGAATAAATCCAGCTTCTCTATGGTATCCTAACTGCTTTCTAAAAGTTTGTTTAGTAAAATATTCTCTTCTCAGATCAGAGACTCTTTGATTAAGTAGCCTGTTAATCTTCATTAAGAACAACAGTGTCCCCACAGTTGCTGGCTTCTTTCCTACCATACTCTTCCTAATAGATTCAAGCAGTATGTAATTTGCTGCCATATGCAAATGTTTCAGTTCGGGAAGATATTGGCATGGACAGTTTTCCTTCTGTCTGACCTATGCATTTCTTTTCTTAGCATGGAGGTTGTGACACCGTCTTCACAAATGTTTAACACAGCCCAGACAAGTTAGTATTTGCTGCACTGCTTGGCAGGACACTGACAGGTGACATTGCCAGGTCTGTCTGCCCCCGGCTCAGTGCAAGACAAGCCGAGAGAAGACCACGTGCTGTCCCCTAAGCTCTCCTACAGCAGAGCAGATCACTCCTCCTCTGCTGAGGGCTCAGCCTCAGGGGTGAGGGGGTGGATGGAGACCTCATGGCAGGCAGGCCTTGCTGAGGGCCCCTTCCAACCTCCTCATGGGCCTTGGGCCACCCCACGGCCATGTGCCAGTCTGGCCTGGGGGGTGCAGCAGCAGCACGGAGGCAGGAGCTGCTCAGAGGGCTGTAGGCACTGGGGGGGATCCCCAAGACTGTGGGCTCAGAACCTGGGGCACAGTGAGTGTTAGTGTTGAACTGCTCTTTCTGCCTGCCTGGGGGAATTTTGTGCTGCTGGGATCCCCAGCCAGGTGAGAGCTTGAGGTGTTCTCTCGTGGCAGCCAAGTTCAGCTCAGCTGTGTGGGGGCCTCGAAGCAAGTTCTGAAATCTCTGTCTGCTTTGTGTCCAGATTCCTTGTGACTGCCGTAAGAGTGATCCCAGGGGACATCTGGCTGAGGTGGAGGAGTCTCACTGTGATTTGGGTGTGCATGTAGGAGGAGGGTCCAGCATTGATCCTTACAGGACTGCTGTGAGGATTGGCTGTAGTTTAAAACTAAGATGTGCCTTCTCAAATCAAGAAAAAAACACCTTTTGAAAGAAAGGTTGTGCAAGAATACTAGGACAAGAAGAAACAGCTTCAGGTTGTGTGAGGGGCCATTTAAACTGGATAGTAGGAAAAATTTGTTCACTGAAAGTTTGTCAAACACTAGAACAGGCTGCCCATGGAAGTGTTGAAGTACCTATTCTTGGAGGTATTTTAAAGACTTGTAGATGTGGCACTCAGGGACATGGTTTAATGGTGGACTTGGCAGTACTAGGGAAATGGTTGGACGTGCTGATCTTGGAGAATCTTTAAATGATTCTGTGGAGTAGCATTCCATTTTGTAGTATCTAATAATATTTTTTTCCAGATAATGATATGAAGTCTGTATGTTCCTGTGTCTCAAAATAAATGAACATGTTAAGGCATCTCAGAGAGTAGTTAAAGTGTCCCTGCTAATGACTTAGTGATTCTGACTGAGGCTCACAAAAACAGTTTGGGAAAGACAAATGCCATCTTTTCTTGTCAATTTTATTCTTCTCTTGAAAGAGCATTAACAGAACAAAATAAATTAATATGGAAAAAAGACAGGGTTTTTTTTGAGGCTGCTGCTTACTTTTTGGTCAGATTAAGTAATGATGTCACATTGATGATTCTTTTTAAACAACATATTGTTTGCTAAAATAGCTAAGGACTCTGTGTGTTCTTAGGTGAAAGGATAGTAGCCAAAGCCCTCAGTGCTTCTTCACTATCATTCTCAATCACAGTACTAAATCAAAGTGGAAGTAATCATCTAGAATTGGGTTATAATGTCAAAAAGACTGAAAGCACAGTCTAGTAATTTAACCTCCACATTGAAAAGGCAAGAATTAGTTTGCTTTTTGTCTTCTAGGGCAAGAGATAGGAATGAAAAATTGATTGCAATTGTATGGACAGATTACTGGACTGGATGGTCATTTTGGTTTTGTTGTTTTTGGGGTTTTTTTAAGAAACTAAACTTCACAAACCTAAACCTGTTGTTTTGACTCAAAAGACTGAAAACAGAATATGTTTATTAAACCAGATCTCAAATATGAGGCCAAAGTTGTTAGATTAGCTGTGTTCCATTCTGGGATTTTGTATTACTAGCTCAGCAATTCCACTGGCAGGAAAAGCAATATGTGGTTTTGAAAGTTGTGCTAAACTTTCTGACAAGTGCAGAGCCTGAATGAAAATATATGATTAGCTGAATTTTATAAATTGATTTACATTATTTAAAATGTTACATTACTTTGGTTATTTCAAGTAATGGCTATTAATGAAGAGTTACTAAAAATCTGCCTTCTTTACTGTCTTCCATAGAGGTTAACCTTCACCAAACTAATTCCTCTGCATCTCTGTTCCTCTGAGTTGGTGCTGATTGTTTTCCTGTGCAAAGATTAAGCTCCTACATGCTGATATCTGGCATTTTGTAGTTTGTAAAAGACTGTTACCATAGCCCTAAAAATACGTTGGTTTGTCTTAGTCATATTTCTATCAGGTTTACTGTAGATATATCTGCTTGTCTTGTCCAATGTAGTATGTCAGGACATACTGAGGACAGCCACAGGGGACAATTATTAAGGCAGGATTAATCTTTACAGCTTCAAAGCCCAATACTTAAAGCCTTGCCTTAAAGCTTTACATAGCCTTGGGACAAAAAGTAATCGCTTCGGTCTAAAGGCTTGTGTTGTTAACCTGTCAGTCAAATGACTGTTCCTCTTACTTTGCAGGAAAATGTAGTGTTTCAACTTACAGTACATCATGGGTACTGCCTAATGTATTCATACATTATAGGTCACTTTGAATCTGATGGGAACTGTCTTATCAATCCACTGAATCTGTTCCTACTTCGGTGTTCTCCTCTTACAGGACTAACTTCATCTTTCAATTAAAATTCTCACTGTTCTTTCACTTTAGTTTTCCTGGCTAGTTTCTCTTTGCTGGTTACAGTAAAATTTAGGAGCATGTCATAGACATGTAAGCTGAAAGTCAACAAAGCAAAAATGTTTTACTAACATTTTATACATACATTTGAAGAACCTGCTGTGATTCTATTTTTTTTTTTTTTTGCATAAATTGTCTGAGTAATCAGTCTGTCACATCCTAATGAAAGAAAACAGTTCCAAATATTGTAACAAGTTTCATAAATGTTTTTATTTATCCTAAGACAGCAACAAAGTTTTTGTCTTTGGGTTTTGGTGTTGGGATTTTTTTTTCATTGCTGCTGGTTTTTTGGTTTTTCTGTCATTCAACTACTTCTGACCTTAATTTTTGCATTCATCTTAGCCTAACAGGTAAAAGATATTTTATATGTTTTGCTTGGTAAGTCAGTGGCAGAATTCAAAAATAGATATAAAAAGTTTGAAATAAATTGAAAAGAATTTTGTAATTACTAAAAATAAGATTTTGGGAGAGGAAAGAGAATGCATGTGTATGTTTACATTATGTAACAGAAGCTCTTCTGATTTTGGCAGAGTACAATTGTCATATGTTCATCTTTCAGTTCTTTTGTTAACTTTCTCCTCTAACTGTTTCCTGTCCCCAAATAATATTCTATAAGTTTCCTTTGCTGTGAACTCTGTCCTTTTCAGTTCCTCAGTTGTTCAGTTTGGGGTTCTTGGCTGGAGGAAAGGTGTGTCATTCTTTCCAACACATTGAGTTATTTAGTCTAATGCTGAAGAACCTTTTATGTATTAGAGAATGTGTTTAAAGTAGTTCCTCAGGGTATCAGGATCCATAATACAGTTTATTTGTACTGAGCATCTGGGTAGTATCTTCATGTAGAAGCTAAGAATATAGGCCAAAGACTTTAGTGGGAGTATGTTTTTTGTGAGCTAGTGGTGAGTGGGAGATGTTTGGGTTTTCTCACTCTAGGTCTTTGTCAAAATGTGGATACCTCAATTGTCATTTAGACTTTAGAATATGTGAAAAGGACCTTAAAACTCCAAAGGGAGATTTCTTTCTCTCCTTCCCTCTCTCTCCACCTCCTAGTTCCATTCTGGGTAAAAACTTCAGTCTGTTTTGTTGTCTGGGTTTTTTTTGTTTTTCACAAAATGTCAAAACTTTGGCCACATCTGTGCCCTGTTTCAGCAGCTGAAGGTACTGCTCTCCTTGCTAATGCAAGTCTTAACTCTTTTGTTTTGCCTTTTTATTTGCACACAAAGCCACACCATTGAACTAAAACTTTGTGTTTGCTTTTTACTACTTTTAAATTACTTTCAAGAATTTATACAATATGAATGGGGGCTTTGCTAAGCAAGAACAATATGATTCTGGAAAGCAGCAACACCTCTTTTTTCAATAAAGGTCAGGAAAATTTTCTGTGAAAGATAAAAAGGAAAGAAACTTCAATTTAAGCTTCTAGGTAATAATATCTTGAACTTGTTCCTTGGTTTTAAATATTACACATCTGCTTGGTCTTAGGATATCTCACAGATCAGATACAGATGTTTTCTAGTATTGGAGTCTTGCTTAGTTATATTGCAAGGTCTTATATTCGTCTTGAAGCCTTTATGGGTGTTGCTGGAGAGCATTGGTACTGCTACTATGAAGTTTTGTGGTTGCAGACAGTGTGGCTACAACCTCTGTAGTCCTCACTGTTTGCACTGCAGTACAAGAAAACTTTTCAAGCTGAGCCACCTAACACAGTATCTTCAGTTAAAATTTGAAGACTCAAAGGCGCAGACTGCTGTCTCAGAAGGCACAATTTGTCTCTGATCCTGAAATTATGACAACTCTTGCAAATCTTAACTGCTGTGTCTAAAGAGATATATAAACAGCACTCTTATTTTGGATTGTAAAAACCTCATTTCAGTCAGTCATTGTGAATGTTTGAAGTGCACAAGCTTGTTTGTTTCTGGTTCTTCAAGCTCATTTTCCTTCTGTTCTGTCATATGATGCAAAGAGGACAGACAGGTTCTTTTAAGGACCGTGGGCAGAATAATGATGACACTAACCTGTAGTTAAAATTAAAGCTTTATTTTCTTCACAGGCTATAATTAGTATAGAACAGAATTTAAGATTAGGACGGCACAGGATTTCTAGAAGGAGAATCAATGTAGTACAATTTATAATTGCATACTACAGGACTTGCAATGCAACTTGTCTTACGATTTCTAATCATCTGGATCTTCTGCAGGTTGAGTCAGATCTTAATCGCGGTTTGCTGTATCAATATAATGATCATAATCTAGACTCACAGAAACAGGAATACAAGCGACTTCTCAAACCTCCAACAGTGGAGGCATCACTGGTGTCTGGTAGGTCTTGGGTCTCGTAGTCCAGCAGCAGTTTGGGTCCAAGTTCCCCACTTAGGACTTGCCAATTTTACAGACAGCTCTGTGTGCTGTTAGGCTTCCCTCAAGGTCAACAATAGCACCTCCCTGGTTGGGTGCCTGGGGCCTTCAGGGTTGGCAGGGAAGGGAGTAATTCTCCTGGCACCCAGAAACCTCGAGGTGGGTCGGGAGGGGAAGAAGAAATCTGTTTGGTTTGTCTGCTTGGTTCACTGGACCTTTGGGGCCTGATAATGGGGGGAAGGGAATGAATTCTCTGCTCAGGCACAGAGAGTGGTGGCTTGACTTACAAAATGCTGTTAGTTAGGCTAACCACAGTGGGGGATACAGGTCACATTACATGCTTTCCTTTCCATGAAAACCTTTTGAGAGTGTGAGTGAGATACCGAACAAACTAAGTTGTTAAGAATTTGTTTTGTCTCTTTCCCACTGCTTTTATTCAATGGGAACAACCATTTCGGTTGTTTTAGGGAATTTTACCTTGCAAAGATATTGGTAAGCGTGATCTAGAGGAGACTGACAAGGTGTTAGTTCACCAGGTTCAAGGAAAGCACAATGTAATGGATTCCACAGTATGCTAAATCCTTCTAAAGCTGGTATTTATCAGAGCTGAGCATGTGCATTCTTCCTTGGTTTAGAGGTGGGAGGTTACTTGTTTTCTGTATCATCCTCAAGTCAAATTCCTTGTATGTTTGCGTACTGCTGGGAAACAGTAATTCCAGTTTTTCTCTGCAAAACTATCCCATTATAAAATTGCCCATCTGTTGGTTGCCACAAGGGTCTGCTTAACGGGATTGGACTGATCTGCTAATGAAATGTGTTAGCTAACAGCTTGCTGTGTACTGAATTTCATAGGCTGGGCCACTGCATCTGACTTATATAAAGCATTGCCCTGTTTTACCAATGCTGAACCACATTCCTAAGTAACGTCTTTAGGATCCCAGTACTCACCAACTTAATAATTTTCTTTGTGATCACATACCAAGCAGGGTAGACAAGAGATAATCTAACTACTAAACTGAGGAACTCTAACTTGCAAATTAGATCTCTAAAGTCACCTTCTTCCAGTATGCAATAAATTACCTTTTAGATGTTCATGGCTCCCTGAATCTGGATTCATTAGCTTAGATGTCATGTTTTTAGATGCCTGAAGGTGGCTGAAATGTAACATGCCTGGAATGCCATGTGCCTGTTGCTGAGTTACTCAGTTTAGTCTGATATACAACTGATTTATGAGAATGCATTTCTTAAGCAGAATTTTAAATCCTGTGTTGTAAAAGAAAGTCATGGAACTTAAATTGCCTAACAAGTTCTTGTACAACTTTTTTTCTGGGAGAACCCCTGGTGGTAAAAGCCAAGGAGCCAGCTGAGGATTGGTACCTCACTGAAACCTTTTCACAGCTCTTGAATACTTTCCTGAAGAGTTGATCTAAAGCTAATTCAGGAGACAGTCAGTGTCAGTACCTTGGATTGCATTACAAAATTAACATAAGCATATAAGGGTGCCACTTTCTCAGTCTGGGGAGTTCCCTAAAATGTAATGCTTGCTGATATATCAAGGCTTTTTGTTTGTTTGACCTAGATTTTTTGCTGCACTTGACATTTTGATGAAGTGCAGTAACAGTCTTGAGAGATTCTGTATTATGAAGGTACCTGAATCTTGCTAAACCAGTATCCTGATTTTTCACTATCATCTCTTTGCAGTGACTGAGTGTGATAAAATTATATATATCAGCTGAGGTTTATGGGGAGAGGTAATTGTCTTTTATTACACTGGCTTATAATGGGACAGGGTGCCACACAAGCTTTTGGTCACATGGTGACCTCAGAAGGCTTCTGTGCCCAGATGCACATCAGGTCTTTTTTCCAGCTATATTAGTTAATCTAATAAAAGGAATTACCTCTTCATAGAAACACTGCCAGACTTGCAGCCTTCATGATCTAAATGTGCAGCAACATGGCAACCATTACCAAGTCTGAAAAACATGCTTTTCTATGTAATCACAGCAGTTCCCTCCTCTCTTGTTTGCCATATGCATTTTTCTTTTCAGGTCTAGGGGATTTTATATTCAAGACATAAAGTACTCTTTAATCAATGTGAATTGTAAGTAAATTGGAAAACAAAATTTGTCTAAACCAAATGGAAAATTTTGCTTTTTAGTGCCTCTGGCATGTTTCACCACCAATTTAGAGCATATTCTTAATAAGTGAGACCCACATTTATAACACTGGGAACCTAAAGGTCATCCACATTTCAGGTAGAAGGAGGTGTAATCTATCACCATGTCATGTTTGTTTGCTTTAAAACTAATTTGTGTGCATGAGCAGCACAATGCTTCGTGGGATAACATTTATTGTTACTGAATGAGAGATACTAGAAACTTGTTTATGAGATCTACTTTTTGCAAGATTATTTCCTGTTTGAGATAATGATTACACTCAAAAGCAGTTTAACTAATGAAGTGTTAGAATGTGTCAGTAATGGTCTCTTTACTTGCCCTGTTTTATCTCCACAGATCTTCTCTGTTTTCATGTAAATAAGTTTTACTCCATGATGAAAGAAGCATTTGATAATGGTTTTAAAGAGTTTAGTGTTGCTCACAAAATTCCAATTTCCCTTCACCTTTTTCCGTAAATGCTGGGCTTTTTTAAGATCTACTGAAATATTTCCCTTGAATTTTCAAGGGAAAAAGAACCCTTCAAAAGGAAGTTATTGATCTTAATACAGAAAGAAATGAGGCATCAACAGCTCTGTTGAAGCAGTGAGTAACCATAGCTACAGAAGAATGCTAAAACATAAAACTTTCTATAGTTTAAAACTGTGATTATGTTCAGCTTACTTACATACTTCTGACACAGAGGAGCATAGTGGTGTCCACCTCTGTTTGCCAGCTGTATGGACTTCCAAGACAAACTTTGGCTTAAACAAGTAAAATATTGTGGTGGTTTATATTGCTTATCTTCAGAATTCTTCACTTATTACCTGATTATTCTGAGGTATTTCTGAAATATTTAATGTCTTTCCTTATCTTATAAATGTGTGAGTTTGTATATAAGAAGTATCAATACAACATATCTGTCTAGGCACTTAAAATGATCAAGAGGAGGGAGGCAGCAAGACACCTTTGCTGTGGAGGTTATTATACTGTCAGCAATCCCTGTAGTATCTCAGTTCCGTAAGAAACAAATTTTTTTTTTCAGGCAATGTAAGGCTAATGGCTGTTCAGTATGTAAGTTGATTTTTTAAACTGTGATCTAATTAGTTACTGAGAAAGAGCAGAAAATACAGCCATAGTGCCCAAATATATAGGTTTTCATAAAACTGTGTGCATTTACTTTTCTAGTAAAATGTGCAGACATTCCTCAAGTCTTCTAAAGATTATATGAAGAAGTCAGATCTCTGTGTTTTCAATGACATTGAAATAACAATAATCTCGTAAGTAATCTATAAACCTCTAGCTATAGTCTTCTCCAAGAATTTACAGCTTTTTATTATGCTCTTGAAAATGATACATTAAATAAATTTTGGTCAGTTGCTATCCTTACCTTACCTATCCTTACCTGGGTATCAGTACTCTTCTGATTCATACCTCTTTTGCTGGTTTGGAAGTTACAGCATCCTTAATGTTAGGAGAGAGAAAGTTAATGTGACCTCATGGTTCTGAAGTTTTTGTCTTAGGATTGTCTTATGTTGCTTATCTTGATTATGAATGAACACCTAGAGTTAGGCTGATGTAGGAAGAATTATTTTTACTGACTGGAGTGACAAGTGGTCTGTTCCCCAGTTCACATTCCCTCCCTCCCCCCACAAATATCACATAACACTCTTATAGTCCAACTCTTGGCCTGATACAAAAAAAAACAGTTAAACAAAAACGATAGTGAAACTTTTACTTTATGAAAAATTTGAGCCAGGTGTTCTGCATTATCTGTGTCTCTACAATGGTATCTCTTACGGGTTTCTCTTCAAATTTTAGTCTCTTTTTTCAGATCCGGTTTAAGAAACTTCATCTCTTGATATTGAAGTAATCTAAATGTGAGCATAGTGGGGTATTATTCCTTTTGCAAAATATGCAAGATGATGAACAATTACATAAAGAAAATGTCATTGCTTACAAATCATGGTTTTGCTTCATAGCTATTTGAGTGATTTAAATTTTTAACTTCTACACAAGTGCTTGTAAATGAGGGAAACTTTTTTCATAACCTTTTTTCTAACATAGTAAACCTTGTGGTTTTTGAATTTTATGTCTAAATCTGTTTTAAGCCTCTTTCTGAATATAACTCCTGGAAAAATTGTAAACATAGCATCATAGAATATGCCGAGTTGGAAGGAACCCATCAGGATCATCAAGCCTAGCTCCTGGCGCTGCACAGAAGACCCCCAAGAGTCACACCAGGTGTCTCAGAGTGCTGTTGAAATGCTTCGTGAACTCTGTCAGGCTGGTGCTGTGATCATGTCCCTGGAGAGCCTGTTCCAGGGCTCAATCACCCTGTAGGTAAAAAACATTTTGCTGATACCTAACCTAAACCTCCCCTGGCACAGCTTCATGCCATTTCCTCGAGTCCTGTCACTGGTCATGAAAGTGATGGATAAGAACACAGACATACAGCACTTGTAATATTAGTAGATTTGGTTTGTTTTTACCAGACATCTTTTGCAGCTCCCTTAAAAGTAATTCATGATCCCTACACTTGAGACAGAAGTTGAAAACAACTGGTCTCTAATTCCCATAAAATTTCTTATGTTTGTTTTGTTTGTTTCCCTGTATTCTTAACCAGTAGCTATTCTACCACAAACCCCAAGAACTTATAGCTCTTCTCTAGAGTAACTGGTGATGTTCAACACAAATTTGTTCTGTCATGGCTCCAGCTCACTCAGGCTGCACTTGAATTCCTAGCTTATGGATAAATGTTACAATTAACATAGAAGTTAATTCATACAGAATCAGTTCTACTTGGCCCTCCTTAAAATGTAGAGAAAGGAATTCTTTCTCTTAGAGATTTTTCAGTTGCCTCTAAGCTCTAACTCTCTTTAGCTTTTTAGCTTGGTAATAATTACCATCACCTAAAACAACACTGATGCAGCTAATGGAGTTGTTGCAATGTGTTTGTCTTACTGCCGATGTGGGATCTAAATAGCTCTATGTGAAAGCAACAAGGAGCGTATATACTGAAAGGTACGGAGTAACTTTTGTGACCTCCCTGTAAGAGTGCTCTTGCTCCATTCTGCATACTACCAGTGCAATTTTTGGGCAGTCTCAGCATTGAGGGGTGGAGGTGTTTAAATTAAAAGGAAAAAACAGCTGCTCAGCTGGAACAGTTCTCATGTGTTCTGCTGTGTATTTTTCAGGGTCAAACATCTCATTAAAAAAACATATTCTTCACGGCTTTGTGAAAATATGCTACGTATGACAGTAATTCTTACTCCCTACACATGGTCATTCTAACTTGCTATTCTTGAGAATATGTTTATTTTTAAACATTCAAGTTAGTATTATGCAGTGTTGAAATGGCATTTGTTCAGTCTTGAGACAAAGAATCTCAAAGTTTAAAAAAATATTTTAGTAGTCACACTACACTGTTAGCACAGTAATCTCAATATGTGGAAATTGAGGAGTTAGCTTTATTATTAGACTCATTTGGAAAATATCACTTCCTGAAAGATATACTACATAAAGTCTTGCTATGCTACTTAATATCTGAAATATTGAGAAAGAATGTTACGTAACTTGAGTTTAATCTTTTACATACTGGTTGAAGGGGCTGTAATTCAGCAATCATGGGTAAAATTTTAAATTAAATTAAAACATCCTTTTTTATATTCTTGGGATTGTAACCGGGGAGCACATTTTCCTACTGAATTTAAAAGTGCCAGATCCATTTTCTGGATTAGAAAAGATCAATTTTCTGGATTTTAAAAGATTTATTTTTTTTAAACTTCTGGTACAATTAACATTTTTATAGAAATGAGGTTTGGAGCCTTCAGAGAGGAGAGGGTTTTTGAGGGACTGTATAAAAATAGTGTGCCTTGCTGAAAGAGTAGAAAAATGGTGGCCTCAGACCTGCCACCATCAGAGGATCGTGTTCCTTTCTGTGACAGATATTGAACTGTTGCTGGTCAAGCTGTTTGGATATTGAGGTTGATATTTTGCCTACAAAAGTTCCCATAAAAACACTAAAAAACCCTGAGGACAAAAATCATTGTGTTAAATGTAGTGATGATGATCAAAATGTCAGAAAATTTACATTTCTCTGAACAAGGAATTTAGGCAAATTCAGTGAATCAAATGCCTGGATTTGGAAAAAAAGGTGTTAGAAAGCCCATTCTTGGTCGTTGTTGATGTTGATCCACAAATCTGTGTTTATCAATGACTGAAGTTTAAAGCCCTCATATACTGTGTAATATCTACACTTAGGGGCAAGCCTACTACCGGAATGGGCTGCCAGGGAGGTGGTGGAGTCGCCGTCCCTGGAGGTATTTAAAAAAGACTGCATGTGGCACTTAGTGCCATGATCTAGTTGATAACGTGGTGTCAGGTCATAGGCTGGACTAAACGATGTCCAAGATCTTTTTCAGCCTAGCTGATTCTATGACTCTGTGATTTTACTGAAGACCTACCCTCCCTGTTGCCCCTTAGCAGTGCTGAAGCAAGGCCACCTTAGAGGTTATTCAATTTCCCCATTTGTGACTGTAGCTGTCTCCTCCTTACATTCCTTGTATAATGTAAGTTAAACCTCGAAAATTCCTTGTGTCATAAATTAAATAGGACCATATAGTTTTGAGTTTTCTTTTTATTTTGCTTGATACTGAATAAAGATTTAATTGTTTCAAAGAAAACTACATCCTGGTATAGGGAAAAGTTTGGGGCTGGGATTTTTTTGTTTGTTTCTGTTTGGGAATGGAGGTTGCCTAAAAGCAACCACTGAGCTGCCTTTTTTTTTTTTTTTTTT
>VZTN01022714.1:179229-223469 GCA_013400515.1 Erpornis zantholeuca | reverse complement strand
TATATTTTATGAGAGGTGGGTGATTTTCACTGGATAATCTTCATCCAAAACAAAACCATTGTTTTGGATGTTGTGGTATAAAGCACTGTAAATTTACAAAGCAACAGAGGTTGCCACTTCTTGCTTTACCTCAGTGATTATTCATCTAAAAATACTAGCCTCTAGCTCACAAATTGCAGTTTTTGCAGCAGGCTCCCTAGGATTTTTGAGCATACTTTAGGAGTAATGCTTCCACTGGTGGAGCCTTGAACTCAAACTGCTGTTAAGCAAGAGTCATAGATCTTGTGATCCCACAGTGGAAAAAAGAAAACAGGTGGTAGGGCTAGATGTAATGGCTCTTTCCATTTTTACCAGTGTTCTGACAGCTTGCCCTAGGAAGCTTTCCCTTTAGAAAAGAAATAAAATAGTAAATAGAACTGGCCAGGCATGTACAGTGCTTGTCAGCCCCTGACTCCTGCTATAGATCTTTAATCCAATAATTAAGAGTTGGTCCTTTACTTGTTCAAGCAGCAATAAAACACATTATTCTTCATTAAAGAAAAAAACATCTTTTGTGGTCACTGTATAACATGCTTAATTTGGTAACACCATAGTTAAATTTGTGTTGTCTGACAAGACCTATGCACAGCTTAAAAAAAAAAGTCTTGAGTAAGCAGTTGATTCATAGCAATATCTCTGTATTCTTTACCAGATCCAGATCAGTATCTAAATAGAGCTGCATACACCCACAGTTTTGTATGTAGTAGTACTTATGTATTTAATATCAGTGTCTTCTAACATGGTTCCTTTTCCCTCATGATAGAAAAAGTTTTGAAGTGAGAATTCTGTGCATGTTTGAGTCATTATGAACAGCTTTGCACTGGTATTGTTCTCAACAACAGCCACTCAGGGAGGAGCAGAGAGCACTGTGTCTCTCTAATTTCTAGATTATATCAAGAAAGAAGGAACAAGCAGAACTGATGCTATTTCATGTGGATCACCACGGCAGATACTGTATCAGGACCCTTCAACACTCAAATAAGCATTGCATCCACATTTGGATTTTGTTGGAATACTCAGGGAAGTAAGTCTTAAATACCTGTGCATAATATGTCACTTCTGGGATGGCAGTATCCAAATCTTGGTGGGTTAACTAAACTTCTTTTGAAAAAGCATGTCCACCTACCTCACTGCTTGTATATTAATTTCTTCTATGATACAGCCTTTTCTTCAAACCCTTATGCTAGTTAATAAGTATAGCGATGATGGCTTACATGAATTATCTCAAATGAGTATTTAAAGGGTTAGACTCTGGATTTAAATCATACTGGTTTTCTCCTTTGGATAGTGGGGTGACTCAAAATGCCTTTGTCAGATGTCTTTAACCTCGCCAGCTGTCCTGTCAGTGAGGATGAGTCAGAAGCTGGAGTCCTACAACACTCCCTAAATCTGGAAAGCTCAGCTGTTACCATAACTGATTTGGCAGCTTGGGGCAGGATGGGCACTGGTGTATTACTGAGGTGACAGCAGCTTTTCCAGACTGCTCCTGCATCTTTCAGAGAAGAAAGTCTCTTGTCCTTTGTTTTATTCTACATTGATAGTGAAAACAGTATTATCCAAGGGAACCGAGCTGACTGGGCTATAGTAGAAAAAGTGTTCTTGGTAAGATCTGAGGTTGATAGTATGGAATATTTTGTTCACTTCCTATGCAGAAACAGTAATTCTGGTATTTGGGGCAAGCTGCTGAACTTGTAGAATTTGTGTGGCACAGGATATGATTGCTCTGTGGTCCCCTTGAGTCTGACAGAAAGTTAGGTGCCTGGTCCAGGCAGAAAGGATTCCATTAAGAACAGGGTATTGCCATTGTTCAGTAGATACATATATGGCCTATGCACAGACTGACTTCATGTGTTCAGTCCTGAGATACCCATACCTGTGTCACCCAATGCTAAGAGGACAGACAGGTTCTTTTAGGGATCCCAGGCAGAATGATGATGATAACCTGTAGTTATAATTAAAGCTTTATTTTTTAGCAGGCTATTATAATTAGTGTATCACAGAATTTATTACTGGAATGACACAGGGTATCTAGAAGCAGAACCAATGTAGTCCAATTTAGAAATAGCCTAATACAGCATTTATAATACAGCTTAACTTACAATTACAGCTCTGTGTGCTCTTAGGCTTCCCTCAGGGTCAACAATAGCACCTCCCTGGTCAGGTGCCTGGGGCCTTCAGGGCTGGTAGGGAAAGGAGTAATTCTCCTGGAGCCCAGAAACCTTGAGGCGTGTCAGGAGGGGAAGAAGAAATCTGTTTGGTTTATCTGCTTGGTTCACTGGACCTTTGGGGCCTGATAATGAGGAAAAGGGAACAAATATGTTACCTGCTTGGTTACAGAGAGCAGCTGCTTGCATTCTTACAGAATGGCATTGGTTATGCCAACCACATAATGAGGGGTCGGAAGCAAGGGGTACTGGTCTTACATATGTGATGGTTTTGGTAGTACTGTCCTATGGATGTTAAGTAGAAATACCCCTCCCTCACAGTGAGGGTAAAAAAATACTTCATAGAAAACCATTCTGTACAAACTATGGTAAGAGCCTGTAGGTTGCATTTGTGGCCTTTGCTGCCTTGACCTTGAAGCCTTCTAAAGGGGAGCTCTGCATTTCATGACTACCTAGCAACTGCATATACAACACAGTAATTTTACCCTTTTCAAGTAGCCATAGTTACAAACTGCTGTTGTCATAGAATTTTTTCCCCCTGTTCAAAAGAAGGGGGAAACTCCACAGATCTAACAGTAAAGTTTTTATTGGTATTTCATTTAAAATTTTAGGTCCATAAGCATAAGGAAATATTGCTTTCCTGAGTTTTGTGGATGGTTACTATGGCTGCATGTTTGAGTAGATTTCTGTTTTGGTTTTGCTTTTAGAGTAGTATTAAAACTATTATACAAACAATGCTTTCATTTTATTTCCACAATATCTCCTACATGCTTCAATAGAAATGCACACAGTAAACAGGATTTAGTTCTAGAATTTTCATCATTATCTTTAAAATACTGCTTTTACAATGGTAATAATAAAATTTTCAACTGTTTTTGAAGGTTTTTTTTTTAGCTAGCTGCATTTTGAGTAGTCTGCTGAGTAGTTGTGAAAAGGAACTAGTCTGCATAGTAAAGTGACTAAGCTTGAGATCTGCTTTAGTCAGGATCTGTTTTCAAGTACTTTAAGTACTTGAAAATAAAATTGTCTTGCTTTTGTTGTGCTTTACCTCTCTTCATAAAGCCTTTGTTGGGAGGAGAAAATCTCAAGGTATAGTAGGCTCTAACTCAAGCTTCTTAGCTCTTCACTTCCAGTGCTAGGACATTGTTTTGTTTGGGATGCTGGAACTGCTTTTGCATCTGAATTACCTGAACCTGAAGATTATAGAATTGATACAGGTTAAAAGCTTACTCTCCCCCAGGCGTCAGAAGAATTATTTTTTGTGTGTGTTTTTTAATCCAATTTGCCTTGATCTAATAGTTATTGCAGCATAGTGCGGCAGGTAGCACAGCAATGAGGGAGTGAAAAGGTCTGAATAACACTGCAGTGTACAGGGAGCCAGAGGGGAGAGAAAATCATTATCAAACTAGAGCCTTTCCTGTCCTCAGGATTCTTGCAGCGTTCTCTCTGTCTGTGAAGGAGCAGCACTTAATTGAAGTTAAGAGCAGCAGTTTCTGAACAATAACATGGGGAAAAAAAATTGTTTCTTCAGGAGAAAAAATATTATGTTTATGGAACTTCTTTAATAATATAACTAGTAAATGTGCAAGTGGAATGTCCTACTGGTCCTGTGTGTGTGTTACTGGCTTGGTAAAAGAACTTAGGGTACAGCTTTTAGAGTACAGGTTCTGGCTTGTATACTTGCTGGTAATGCCACACTTCTATCAGAAATAATGTGGCAAGCAGGAGCAGGGCAGTGGCTGTACCTCTGTACTCAGCACTGGTGAGGCCACACCTTGAGTCCTGTGTCCAGTTTTGGGCCCCTCACTACAAGAAGGGCTTTAAAGTGTTGGAGCATGTCTCAAGAAGGGCAAGGGAGCTGGTGAATAGTCTGGACGAGTCTTATGAGGAGCATCTGAGGGAGCTGGAGCTGTTTAGCCTAGAAAAAAGGATGCTCAGGGGACCTTATCATTCTCTACAACTGCCTGAAAGGAGGTTGTAGCCAGCTGGAAGGCAGTCTGTTTTCCCAAGTAATAAGAGATGGGACAAGAGGAAGAGGCCTGAAGTTGCATCAGGGGAGATTTAGATTAGATATCGGGGAAAAATCCTTCACTGAAAAGCATTGGAACAGGCTGCCCAGGGCAGTGATGGAGTCCCCATCCCTGGAGATACTTAAAAGATATGTAGATGTGGTGCTTAGAGACATGGTTTAGTGGTGCAGTTGGCACTGTTAGGTTGATGGCAGGACTTGATATCTTAAAGATCTTTTCCAACTCAAATGATTCCACAATTTTCTAATACAGAGCAGCTGAAACTTGTACCCTAGCACTGAATGAGAAACAATAATGATGAGGAGCAAAATTAAACAAATATTCATTTATTTGTTATGTCCCTAAAGGAGGTGTTGTTGGGCTATGATTGTAGCTCCTATCTAGAGAAGGGGTGAGGAGGAAGTGACACAGTGCTGAGACTACATTAAAGCTTCGGGATAAGGCACCCAATACATGCAAACCACAAACAGAATCTGCCAGAAGTGTGAAGTCTGGATGCTCTGTGTTGAGTCCTTACACCTGCACAATACAGAAAACTACCAGTTGCAGGGGGTTTTTAACATACATTCTCAACTTAATGGCCAATCTGTGTGGGAAAGGACAAGCAGCCTAGAAAGGTTGACTACATTGATGCATATGCAATAAGGGTGTGATTACATTTTACTAACTTAATGAAGATGATGATAGCTGCAACTGCAGTTACAGTATAGATAGCATTTCAGTCACCAGCTGTCCACTCAACTGTGGTGTATGGCTTTCATTTTTAACCAAACTAGGAAGAAAGTAGAAGAATCCTGTGGAAACTACAGTAAATCATTGCTTTTTTTCTAGTATCTCTGACAATACAAGAAAACTAGTAATTTGGGCCATGTTTATGGAAATCAAGTAATTCTTTTTTTCCTTTATAAAATGTTACAGGAGCCTAAACAAACAGTGAGAACAGTAGATTAGGCACAGACACAGGAAATTACACTTCCATCTGTTCAGATGCAGGTAAATTAGATTGAGATGAGCTGGTTTGGTTTGTTTTCAGTCTTGGTGTTTTCTGGTTTAAACAGGCTGAGGAGAGTTTTTAAATGGTGATTAGCATGGGGAGACATGATATGACAGACTCCACACCCACAGAGCAGGTGTGTTTTATCCATTCAAATCATATCTCTGAATGTCCTTGAGAGCAGACTAATCTAATCTAATTTAGTCTTGAAAACAATCTTAATTTTAAAACTTAATAGGAACATTTTTACTTTTCTGTGTCAAATATATTATTAAGGTCACTGGTACTTTGGGAAGAATTTCCACTGTGCTGTTGATAAGAATAAACCAATGCAAGGGACATCCTTCTTTGAAGAAAGCTTTGCCATGCTCTGAAACTGAGCTGACAGAAAAGTTATTTTATGGAAGTCCTAATGTTAGGAATGTGAAATTGCATTAAATGGAGGCCTTAGAATAAGTAAATCACAGATGTAGAATGTGATTTGTAAACTAGCTTCAGGAGAGATAAAAGCTTCTTTTCATGCTTTACTCTGATTTATGAGCCCTTCGTTGCCACAGTGTTCAAAACTTCTGTGTTACAAAATCCTACATGAAATAGAGAAAATTGTGCTAACAGGTCTTTGTATCTACTTTTAGTTTTAGAATGAAAGAGTGTTAAGTTTGGATGACCAAATGGGCACATATACTTTGGTTTTTTGTTTTTTTTTTTTTCTTACCATTGAACTGTTTTTCCATCATTATCAACACACAGTCACAGCAAGCTGCTCTAAACCTTCAATAAAGTTTTCTGCCAGGTATACCAACCATGAATCCCCCTTCCCTCTTTTTCCCAAATCTACTATCTTTTCAGAAACTTTTATATAAAAGATTAGCTTTGCAGAGAGCCCTGAAAATCAGGTAATCTGGCCTGAACTTATTGTTAGCAGGTTAAGAAATGGTTTTCAACTTGGATATTATTTTTTCTCCTTTTTAAAAGTGGGGATTTTTTTATAGCTTCAAGCATTTTAAATCTGGAATTTTTTAGACACTAAGCTTAACTGAATGCTATCTCAGTTAAACAATGCTATAGCTTGTTTAAAATGTAACTTTTCCTCATATTATGAGATAAGTCTTTTAAGAAACACTGAGCATTTTCAAGGTGTATGGAAGATCTTGTCTAACTGGAAAAGTCTGTTTCAAGTATTCCTCACACATAAGCAAATAAGAAATGGATACCACTTCTATGCCATTTGCAAAGCAAGCTGTCTTGGAAGGTAAGTAGTCAATATGAATGTAGGTATGAATTTTCCTTTCAAGAAAGAAAAGCCATTGATCATGAATGGAAGTTGGTTAGAGTTATCATAGCTTAATTTTAAATAGACTGTGGGGAACAGTCATCATAACTTAATTTTGAAACTTGATGCCAGCCTTCATTGTATCATTGTCTATTAAATATCCGGTGTGCTGACTGTGCCATCTGTTCTTCCTGCAGGGCATGGGAAGGAAAATTAATCACTTAGGCATCCAAAACACTGAGGTGGTACTTGAATCAGATGCACAAGGATGGCATAAAACTAACTGAATGAATATTACTTTGGAGGATTAATCTCTACTGAAGCTCTCTGAAATGCCATCTACCTTGCCTACTCTAGCTGGTTTCATCACAAATACAGACATCTCAGACCATCCTTGGTTCAAGGAGGATTAATTTAAAGCCAGGCATCTTAGGGCCCCTTTTGATTCAAGGAGATCCTGGTATGTGCAGAGCTAGAAATTCTAGGAACACTTTTGGTTATTTAAGTGGTATAATAATTTTTTAAAGGTGGAAGGCTTGCATCAAATTTGGCTGTGAGGTGCTGTGCAGCATTTGATCCAGGACAGTCTATTTGTGGGTGTGCTTGTTCAGGGGGCAGCATTTGTGCAAGCTCAGTGTCTGATTTGTCTCTTGCTTTCATGCAGACCAGTGTAAATTAATCAATAAAGATAACCTTCAAATGCCAGCCTTTCAGGCAGGACAAATAGTGGTTGCAAAAAGAGGAGAGTATTGCTTTGAAATCTGTCACCCTGCCTTTGTCTCCCCTGCCATTTTCAGTTACTTGTTTTGCATCATGCTGTTTGTCTTAAGGAAAATCAGCAGACTGGTATCCCTTGGGGAGTTGTTTCAGGCTTTACTTCAGGTCTGTTGTAACTGGAGTTCACATAGATTGCACTGCAGACTTATAAGAGCCAGAGCAACAGCACAAGTGGGACTGTTTACCCTTGCTGCATATTCCATTGTAGGAGAAGAAAATAGGAAGTCACAGAAGATAGGTTAAGTTCATATCAGAAAAGTATTGTTAAATGAGGGCTCCTTTGTGACCCCCTACTTGTAAATGTGTTGTGGAACAAACAGTCCCCATCCCAAGTTATTTTTGTTAAAGCACATCAAAATTGGACTATCAGTGGCCAAAGCTCCTATGAGGAAGTATGGGAGTGCTGTGGGGCTGCCTGCTGCTCAAGTATGAGAGGAAGAGACCAGTGATGGATGTAATTTTTAGGCATATGGGATGCCTAAATAAAATAAACAGATAGTGATATGAACAGCTATCTAACTTTATTCTCTGGCCTTCTGCCCAGATTTGAGGTGCTGCTAACTATATAGCCTCTCCATGAAAGCTGTGGAAAAAAAAGGCACTGGAAATCAGATGTTTCCTGTTGGCAGTGCTCCCTTAGTCCCCAAGCACTAGGTCTTAGTTGGAATTCTGACATGTGGGGGGATTATGGGCCCGAGGGAGGGGGGAACAAGGTTCAGGAGGAACAGAATCTGCTGCGGCTTGAGGGTTTAGTTCAGGGATATGGGAAGAGATCTGAATTCCCAACATTTCACAATACCCAAAGAGTTTTAAAGTGTTATGTTTTTCTGAAGAGGGGAGGGTGAGAACTGCACTGTGGAAGACTTAAATAGCTTGACCTGTCTCAGAGCTGATAATTACAGATTTCTGCAGGCTAAGTGGAGGAAAATTTTACTGCAGTGTGGAAAAAGATTACAGCACTGCTTATAAAGATACTGGGAAGTCAAATAGCCCCAGATTAAAGACTGGTGAGTTTTGAAATGGCTGGATTGTAAAATAATGTAACCAAAAGCTTTATGAACAGGGACAAGCAATTACCTTGTGCTCAAACCTCGTAAGACAATAAAATAAAAACCTAATGGAAGGCTTGAGTTATACATTGCTAACACCTTCTGTTAAGTATGAAATAACTAACTTCCAGTTCTTAAGCCTTAAGGCTTCAAAATAAAATTTTTCCCTAAACTGAGATTTAGGAAGAGAGGTTAAAAAACTTCCCTCAGCTGGAAATCACAGCATTGTTACATGGCAGTCTTTCTCATCAAGGTGATATTCAGTCTACCAGTGAAATGAAAAAAATTAAGTGCATGCTTCCGCTTCTGTCTCAGCTAAAGACATCAATGTAGTGGTTTACCTTTTGAAATAATTCAACATTTATATGCACAAATTGAAATACTGTCCAACAATTCTGAAATTCAGCTCCTATTTTGAATTGGATGTTGTAAACAAGAAATACAAGATGCAGAGCAATACCAAGTCTGGATTAAGCCACAGCCATATTCTTCTCTCTGTTTATGTAGCATTTGTATCTAGATAAATGGAATCTGATGGGAGCTTGCTGCATATGTATGTCAGGATGAAAAACTACTTGGAATATTACTGTGAATTTGTGTTTAAATTTAAAAGGCATTTCATTTAATTTTTCTCATTCCAAATCATGACCTTGGAAAGCTAAACCATAAAATTAGCAACTGTGACTTCTCTCAGGAACACTCTAGTGAATATCAGTCAGAGGGTTTGTTAGAGGCTGTCGTAGCCTGCTAATGCTATGACGAAAGGGAAGCTGTGTGATATACAGCTTGAAACAGAAATATTGAACTTAATTTTCCTGCAGGGTACTCCGCTAAAGGTTCTATTATCTTCCCTGGGCCATTGTGCTTTATTTTCACTACAAACTGAAGCAGATCAAGCTGACTGAGATTGAATCTTTTTGAGGAATCTCAAAGAAGACGTAAGTTACGCTACCAGTCAATGAAAGTTTGTCGTGAAAATACTGATTTTAGTTCCACAAAACAACTTCTTAAAAACTATTTCCAGTTAATATGTGATTAAGTTTTGCAAACTACTTGGTAGAGTATTGAAAGAAAATAATTTAATTGCATTTCACCATTCATTAGGCTGTTTTCCTAGAGATACCCTTTTGATTTAAATCAGTTTTTTTTCGCAGTGTCAGTAGCTGACAGGTCCGAAGTCTAAACAGAAGTTGTCTTAGAGACAGGTCTGCTTAGGGCCTGCCTGAGATTTTTTGCGGGGGAAATTGGCTTGGATATTCCTGTCGTGCATAAGCTTGTACGTTCTTTTTTTAGGTCGTGTATACGCCCTGTGCGCTCATGTTGTGGAGCTGACTAGCTGTTCTTCACCTTTCTCCCAGACGGTTCAGAAGCCCTAGGCTGGGGTAAGCCCTTACAAGGCACGTTCCGGGCACTCGCCAGCCTTTCCCGGGGGCTGGAGCGGGAGCGNGCAGGCCAGGGGCGGGGCGAGGCCGGTCTGGTTGTGCTCGCTCCCCGGACAGAGGCCCCGGAGGCTCCCGAGCGACAATGAAGCAGGAGCAGCAACAGCAGCAGCCGCCGCCGCCACCCCCGCAGCTTCCCCAGCAGCCGTCGCCTCCCTTCGCCAGCCCGGGGGTCCCGGCCTTCCTCAGCAAGCTGTGGGCTCTGCTGGGCGAGACTCCCAGCAACCAGCTCATCACCTGGAGCCAGGTCGGCCTCTCCCCCCCCACCCCCTTCCCGCCCGCGTGTGGCGGAGCCCCCGCCATCACCCTGCGCTTCGCTCCGGGGCCTGCTGGGGGCTGTGGGCCTCGGCGTGCGCGTGGGGAGTATGGAAAATCAGGGCACGGCCGCGTGGCTTGCTCAGGCTCCGGCCAGACCGGGCTGGGTTGAGCTGCTGGGGAGAGGCCGGCTCGCCTCGCTGGCCCTCAGCCTCTGCCTTATCTCATCCGCGGAGTAGGAGCTCCGGTGCCCGCCCTGGGGCCGCGTCCTCAGGCACGCCCGCGGAGGGTGGGAGGGTGTCTGTCTGGCGGCCCCGACTGAGCAGGCTCGGGCGTCCCTGGGGAGGGGAAGGGAGCCCGGGAGCCGGGGAATTCTGCCGTGCGCTTAAGGAGCCGACGTGCGGGGAACGCGGAGCTGCGGCGGGATTTCCCACCGCGGGGTGGTGGGTGCGCCCGGGATAGGTCTCCTCGCCCTCGGTGTGCCGGGGCTGCCGGAGAGCTCCGGAGGATGGGTAGAGCGGCGTGCTAAGGCCTGCTATGGCCTGCTATTTCCTGTGTGCCGCCCGCGGGGCCGGATCCCGCAGGGGCGGTGGGGAGCGGCCACGTGGGGGATGGCCGGGGGTTTCCCGGGCTCGGTGACCACCTGCTGGAGCGGCGGGACGGGGGTGGGCCACGAGGGAAGTCGAATTGGGCACCAGTCTTCTTATAGTGCAAGGGGCTGGCAAGTTGCTGCAGTAAGCATCGTTGACAGTTATGCTAAATGCTAAGCACATATTTTAATAATAGCTATTTCATTTTTTTTCTATATGCCGTTTTCAATAAAATCGTGTTCTGAAATTGTATCAATATCTTTAAGTGATGTTGAGTTAGACTTAACGGAGAGCTTCCTTGTTTAAATGTTTGAGAAATAATAAAATGTCTTAAATATTTTACTGAAAATGGTTTACCTTCAGCTAAAACGTCCCAAAGAGGGAATCAGAAGATTACAGCAGCTTTGCTTTCTTTCCTTTTCTCTTTTGTTTCTTTTATTTGTTTCGGGGTGGGATTTTTGTGGGGTTTTTTGGGTTTTTTTGATTTTTTTTTTTTTTTTTTTTTTTTTTTTTTGGGGGGAAGAGATGCTAAGGGCTGTATGAAGATTGATGCTGTGTACATTAAGAAATTCTATTTTTGCTACCGTATGGTTTTAATGGAGAATTTCCAAATCCATTGCTTATATTTATTGCAAGTAAACACACCAATACCTATTAGATATCTTTGTATTATTTTTTTAATTAGCAGTAAAAATAGTTTGAGATTCCGCAAGGCTGTTTCTTGAGGGGAAGGTCCACTCATCACAGGTGATATTATTAGCAAGCTCCTGTGGGAGGGAAATATTTGGATTACTTGTGATATATTTTAGAAATGCTGTGTGTTGATATTATAGGGTATAAGAAGTGTACCGAATGTATCAGGGAAGGGAGAGTACAGCTACTCTAATATTTTGCTTTTCTCCTCTGCAAATCTCTATCCTTATACTCTAAGGATAAATGCCATCTGAAATGGAACAGCCAGATTTTAGTCTCCATGCAAAGTGAAACTATGTGTTGTCCATAGAAATATGGGTGAAGAATAGCAAATGAAGTACTTGGAAGACTGCTCTATGCTGCAGTCATTGGCACTAGGAGTTGACAATCATATTTAGCTGTGTAGTGAAGCTTACAGGCCTTAATGTCTGTACAGCTTTGCTGGAAATGACTGTCAGGGCAACAAGAGCTAATGGATGTGTTTCCCAGATCTTCTTATGCTAAGCCTGGACAATGTGAAAGTGATAATAAAGTGAGGCACCATGTGGAAGCTGTCTGTTGGTGTCACAGTTCAATGTAGTGTCACTTGGTTCAGCACCTTCTGTTTCTGAATTTCTCACACAGCATTGGCTAAAATAGTCTGTTCTTGCCATTTCTTTTGCTTCCCCTTTCCTTCCACTGATTGATTCTCAGCAGGAGGTAGGTAAGCATTACTGGAAGTTTTCATCTCCCTATCTTCCTCTCAGTTTTAAGCATCTAAGTCCTCCATAAGTGGAGAACCATTTATAACATCCTGTTTCTGATGCTCCCTGCTGATTTGCAGGAACGAGCTCTTGTGGTTTAACCCCCACTGGCAACCAAGTACAACACAGCCACTTGCTCACTTCCTCACACCCTAGTAGAGAAAGTAGAACACAGATAAGAACCATTAAAAATTGAAATGAAGTAAAGTATATTATGACAGCAGTAAAAACACAGAAAACACACAAAAAACCAAATTATGCCCAATACAATTGCTTACCACCTGCTACCTGGTACTCAGCCCATCTGAAAACAGCAGTCAGCCCTCCTGCTGGATAATTTGCCTATATATATACTGGGCATGATGTTCTGTGGTATGGAATATCCCTTTGTCTAGTTTGGGTGAGCTGTCCTGGCCATGCACCTTCCTAGCTTCTTGTGGACCTGCTTGCTGGCAGCACTTTGGAAGCTGAAAAGACCTTGACTTAGGGTAAGCACTGCTGAGTGACAACTAAAACATCAACTTATTATCAACATTATTCTCTTACTGAATCCAAAACTTGGCACTCTACCAGCTACTAAGAAAAAATTAATTCTGTCATAGCTGAAACAAGGACACCAGCCTTTGGACAAGGGTCTTCATATGGTCTTACAGTTGGTTCTTTAAGCTTGGGATCATAGAACTGCTGGCATTTGAGGATAAGAAAAGTGACTAATTAAACTAAAAGGGCATCTAAGAAGATGCAGGAAGAGTGCTGACATTTGTTGAAGATAATAAGACTTTTTATTAACTACAGGGTGAGAGTACTGAGAATGTGTAGACAAAACCTAAACCATTTTGAAGTAGGTAATTTGCATTCTGCTGATTACTTGCCCTGTAGTTAAATGGAGTGCAGTCATTGAAGAACAAAGAGCTGATCCTTCTATTTTAGTTAAAGCCTGTGGATTAAATAAAAGATCAGTCCTCCCTCACAACTGGCATTCCAGGAGACAGGGAGTCTTGCCTTAGGTGGCTACCTTTTTGGTAACTCCAAAACCTAATGGACACACTCAGCTCTTTGACAGCTCCTTTTGCTCTACAAGTCCTGTCAAAACCAGTCATGCTTTTATACTGAAAAGCAGATGGGACTTTAAGCTGGTTGTTGGTACTTTTTCCTTGCTCAGGTTCTTTGTTAAGATTCCTTACCAAGGCTTCAAAACTACGTTCAAAATTGATAGTATTGTCCTGTAGTGAAACTTTGGTAATTGCCGGTAAACCATTCATTTATTGAGAAAGCAGTGCACAACAATAGAGATGTTCCCCTTCAGATACAGGTAGTGATATAAATCAACAGTACTCAGTTGCTGTTCAACTGCAATGTTTGTATGCTTTTTGTTTTGGAAAATTGTGGGCAAGCAGATCAGTAATGTACTGCATGCACAAAGGTAACGTTCTAGTCTGGTGGTTAATTCTAAAAGCCCAGTGTGTTTTCTGCTACGGTTTTTATGTAGCTTAATGTGTCTCTCTCATTTTAGAGTGGCAAGAGTTTCTTGGTGCTCCATGAACAGAGATTTGCAAAAGAGATTCTTCCCAAGTACTTCAAGCACAACAACATGGCAAGCTTTGTCAGACAGTTGAACATGTGTAAGTTCCTATATTTTTGCATTCTAGCACAGTCCTAAATCCTTCTTGAGAAGTTTGAGCAGAGGCCTTGTGTTCTCTGCAACTAGGATACTGTCTTAATCCTCAAAATTGGTAACAGGATAGTTGGAAGAGCGTACTTTGAATTTCTTAATGTGGGTTTTGAGGTTTTTCTTTCCTTTTGTTTTTTTAAAGATGGCTTCCGTAAAGTTGTCCATGTTGATTCTGGAATTGTCAAACTGGAGCGAAATGGTCCAGTAGAGTTTCGGCATGCATATTTTAGGCAGGGCCGGGAGGACTTGTTGGAACACATTAAAAGGAAGGTTAGTGAAAATTCAGTATGTGGAAAACTGTACTATTAAGTATTGATGAATAGCTAAGTTCATATCAAGTTTAACTGCAGGATTGTGAGTACAAATAAGTTCAGAGTTTACAGAAACAACCTGCCCTGTTTTCATTTATATCTTGAGCTTGTTTAAAGATATTTCGGGGGATTTGACAAGGCTTTTTTATCTAACCTACTTTACTGTCACTACAGTTAAGTTTCACAGGTGGCCACAAAGAGTGAGTTATGTAATGACAGTTTGCAAATGAGTATTAGAAGTGCAGAGCATGTTTTGACTTTACCATCAGCAATATAAGAAGCTGCTTGTTTATGTAGCTTGTTTCAGAACAAAGCTACTGTAAGCATTGAACTTTACACTCAAGTGAAGATATGTTTGTTCTGATTCTGAAATATGCTCTGCTGTTATTGAATCAGATGCATATAGATGGTAAATAGAAATATGGCCAGTTAAACTGGTTGTCATGGTCAACCCCATCCAGCAGCTCAGCCCCACACAGCCTCTTGCTCACTCCCTTCATGTCAGGATATGAGAGTGAATTGGGAGATAAAAGAAAAAGTCTTGTGGGTTGAGATAAAGTCACGTTAATAAGTAAAGCAAAAGCTACACACACAGGAAAAGCAATATTAGGAATTAATTGACCACTCCTCCTGTGCAGGCTGTTCCCAGGAAAGCGGGGCCCTATCATGTATAATGGTGACTGGGGAAGACAAATGCCATCATTCTGAACATCCCCCACACTCTCTTCTTTTTCCCACAATTATATAGGCTAAGCATTACACTATATGGTACAGAATGTTCCTTTGTTCAGATGGGGATAACTGTCCCAGCTGTGTGTGTGCCCTCCCAGTTTTTGTGCAGCCCCAGCTAACTCACTGGTGGAGTGAAAAGCCCTTGACTCCATGAGTAAGCACTGCTCAGCAGCACCAAAGCCATCTCTGTATTACCAGCACTGCAGCACAACTGCACAAGTCCAAAACACAGCCCTGTACCTGCTACTATGAGGAAAATTGTCCTACCCCAGCCAAAACCAGCACAGAATGATGTGCTTGTTATCACCAGGTTATTGTGATGCAGTTATGATAAGGCAGAGCACTTGGGAAAATGCCTGAAGAGTCTGAGTGTGCACAAATGTTTAACATTTTAGTGACAACTAAAGCTAAGGTGGTGATAGCTGTGGATGCTTTTTGGATGCTTGGTTTATTATTAGATTAAATGCATATTTTGTCAACATTAGTAGGAAAATCACAAGAAGAGAATAATAGTTAAGCATGAGTTAAGGGAACTGTTGTTTCTGGATTCTAATCTTTTAAAGGCTTCTTCTTCAAGACCTGAAGAAAACAAGATAAGTCAGGAAGATCTCTCTAAAATAATATGCAATGCTCAGAAAGTGGAAATTAAACAAACGACTATTGAATCTCAGCTGTCTCTTTTGAAGAGGTAAGTTGCTTCATTAGTAACTGAGTCTTAAAGCTGAGTAATTGTGACACTAGATATTGGACAAAGATCTTATTTTAGGTGTCTCTTGATTTCTGGTTGCCTAACTTCAGTTACTGTTTTAGGAACATAAAGTTCAAGAGAAAAATTGCTTTAAATTTGAATATTCTGCTATTAATAAAAGTAATAAGCAATGTTGGTGTTTGCAGAACACTAGTAGTAGGCAATTAAATAACATCTTTAATAATAGTTCCATATAGATTCTGAGGCTGAATATTGAAATCAGCTCTTAGTATAAAGTATGCTGGTTTGAGTCTTTAGGTTTGAAATAGTTATTATGTTTGGTTTGAGGCAGAGTTTGGTTTGTGCAATTTGTATATAATACTTCCATAGGACAATTAATGTCTTTGCTCATTGTTTTTTATTTTGCTATTGTTTTGCCCTCATTCCCCCACTGTTTAAAATTGCGGGAGAGTTAATGCCTATGAAAATGTGTTTAGAAACCTAATTTGGAAATTCCTTAGTTACCTCATTGACAGAAGAACATAATCTAAAATCCAAATGTAACTAGAGTTTTTTTTAGAATTGCATTATTGCCTGCTTAGAAATTATGATTTATTGTCAACAGTAAGAGAGATGTGTGTCACAAATTATTAATCCTTTAGAGTATGTAGATACAGACAAGATACTTGACCTGCACTGTAAATCATATCACTTCAATAGAAACTCTGTCTCAGGGCACATTATGTTGAGAAAGTGGCAGTGTACATCTGTGGCAGAGGTTACCATAGTTGAAATTTCAAGGAGTAAATTCCCTCATTTCAAGACTTAAGTTTTAGTGAGTTGAGTAGTAGAATATTCAGAGGCAAGCTTCTTTTGCCTAAGCATAGTCTTTGTTAGAATCTGGCCAGTCTAGAGTAAAAATCATATTTGCCATTTTGAAATCCTAGACAAATATGGGTTGAAAGGACCCTCAGAAGGCCATCAGGTCCAAACCATTGCCCAGAGCAAGGCTGGCTTTGACTGAACTGAGAGCCAGTTGCGAATGACATGACAGTTTGTAGAGAAGAGAACATAGTGGTTGGTCTTTGACGTCCATATCATCATCCCATCAATTTAAAGTTATTGAGGTAGAAACTAGAGCTAAATCAGAAGACCTTGTCCTACAAAGCATGTTGATACAGCTAGTAAGAAAATTGAGAAAGCTTAGGACCCCTAACTTACTCTGTTAATTTTGTGATGGAACTGTACTCTTATATTGTATGTTGGACACAGGAGCAGTTTGAGGAGTGAGTAGTACCCTGCATTACACTGTATGTGAGCAGCTGTTTCTGAAAACTTAGTTTAAGGTTTCCTAAAAACACAAGCACCAGTGGAGTTTGCTTCTTTGTGTTGAAAGGTAAACTGCAGAAGAGAGAAGGGTGGTATGTTGTCTTCCCATATTCATTGAAGCTTTTGGTGTTCATTATCTACCTCTTAATATGGCATAAACTGTTGGAAACACGAAGGCTTGTGGTTACAAGAGGGCAGTTTTTACACTGTCTCAGTAACTGGAGTCCTGTGACTACTGGAAGAACCAACATTTCTAAAATAGCAGTGTTTCACGAAAACTGCCATGTCTGACATGCTACTGTTATTTTTTATCACCTAACATGCCCCTTTACTGGAGCTAATAGTTAATTTTTGAATGCTGAATGTATGGATAATGATTATTGCGAAATTGGGGAATATTTTTCTTCCTTTAAAGCAGATGGAAATTCACGGCAGGCCATTTGTTGTGTTTTGGCCTCCATCTCATAGTTACTTTCCAAGGCTGCTTGCTGACTGTGTGACACTTCCACACCAACCTGCAGTCTGAAAACACTTCTCAAAGAGTTTTAATGAAGCCAACTGATCTTTAACAAAAATTATTAATTTAGTTTTAGTTTGACTTTTAAATAATCATTTTTAAACAGAGAGAATGAATCCCTTTGGAGGGAAGTGTCAGAACTGAGAGCGAAACACTTGCAACAGCAGCAACTTATTCGAAAGGTAAGGCTTCATTGTAGTGTCATGTGTGCTTGAGCGAATGCTTCTGAACTAGGAATGCTGTGCCACAGTACCTTGCTTTGCCCTCACTCAGCTTTTTGTAATGTCAAATCTCTCTTTAATAGAAAAAACAGCAGGGTGGTACATGGTGAACAAATCCTAGTGAAACAAACATTCAAGGTATTTTACTGCATAAGCAGAAAATAAGGCCAAAGTCTTGTAAATATTTTCAAAGAAAGAGGCTGAAGAACGTCCTACATCAGTCGCTAAGGTGCCCTTAACATGGTCTGCCCATTTTTTATTACTTCAGGAATCAGATGTCTAAGTCTATGTGTTGACTGATCTCAGGAGAAACTTTCCTAAAGTTACCAGAGGAACAGATAATTGAGTGGAACCCCTTGACAATATGTTAACTTAGATTATTTAGTAGTTAGATTTATGATCTACCAACATTTATATAAATGCATAAAGTTGATAGATCTATTTTTTTTAGCATACCTGAAAGGGCATCACTGCAAATAGCCTTGTAGCAGAGACGTAGTGAATTTTTTTTCCCAGTTTCTTCAAGCCAGAGGCATACATTAAAGCTTTAAATTTAAAACATGGGGAAAAGAAGTTGAACATTTCAAAAGGAAAGGCAGCTGATGAATACTGTTAATAGTACATGTAATTTTTTCTGAATCTGTCAAAAATGCCTTTCACCAGGACCAGTATTTTACAGATACAGGTTTTGTACATTGTCCACATCACTGTATGCCTTCTGTCATTGCTAATTAGAATTCTTTTAATCGTTTGCATTGCTGGATGTCTTTCTGTGTACTGTATGATGTCTTGCAAAAGTCTGCTCTTACCACTTATATTTTCACATTATGTGAAAAGTCTTTCTTTGACAACTGGATAACTATTTAGATATTTTCAGCACTGGTTTTTCCCTTGATTTTTGATTTTTCTGAACAGCTGTTTATAAAAGTTATTATACAAAGGAAGTGTTTGTATAAGAAGACAGATCTATGTATAGATTTGATTATTGGCAACTTCTGCTATAAGATACCTTGGTACTCAGGAGAAACCATTACAAAGTAGAGCAACCAACAATAGTGTTTTCTCCCTTACAGATTGTACAGTTCATTGTTACCTTGGTGCAGAATAACCAACTAGTGAGCCTAAAACGCAAGAGGTAAATATGATCTTGAGAACTTGCTGTCTGCTTGATAAACTGACAGGCCTTGTTTACTAATTACCAAAGAGGTGGTTTTGAAATGGCTTTCTTCCTTTACACTTTCTGATATAGGCCTCTACTTCTGAACACTAATGGACCTACAAAGTCGAATGTATTTCAGAAAATTGTGAAAGAACCAGCTGACAGTAGCCACCATGTAAGTTTTCTGTTATGGGTACTCTCTGTCATGATGAAGGAGTGCAAGTGGGCAGGTGGATCGTTGTCCTGTGGAGGACATGATAAAACGGAACCATATACTCAGAGCTGTGTTGTTTCCTTCAGAAGCTAAATGTGTTGACAATCACCATTCACTTTCCAACATAAGCATGTATAAACAGCTTACCTGTGTATTAAGTACAGCTTGACACGATCCTGGTGGAAGTAGTTTGCTTTTAAGAATGGTGCTGTTAGAAATACCACATATAATGTTGCATTGTTATCTCTGGGAATGTGGCATCTCTGGTGTCATACAGAGACAAGGGTCCAGTGTGTTGCTCTGCAAGGCAGCATCCAACCCAGCAATATCATGTCATGTTCCTGTTACATTTGAATGAATCACACCACTGAAAGTTGTTTTCTGCTGTCCAAATAATGATTGGTAGGGAAATTGTTAAAATAAGTATGGTATGTCTTAGTTTGAAAGACAGGTGTCTGCTGAGGAAGGCAGGAGCCTCCCTTGGAATGGAAAATGCAACCCCCTTCCCTCCAAATTATTATAATTTTGAAGTTAGGGGGCTTTCAGGCAAAGACATGAGGAATAGGAACAATAGTCCTTCACTAACATACACACAACCCCAGGCACACCAGCAGCAGTACCCACGGCAGCGATCCCAAGCAGAGCAGGCCCCGTGCCCCCGGCTCGGCTCTCAGGCCTTTCCCTGCGCTGCAGTGCCGCTCACGGCCGGCAGGGGGCGCTCGGAGCCAGCTCGGCCCTCACGCGGTGATGGCGGCAGAGCAGTGCTGCACAAAGCCCTGGGGCAGCCAGGCCCGGGCAGGACCCTCGGGAACAGCGGGCTGGAACAGCAGGGACGGACCCAAATCCTGGGTTGTACATGAGATATATCAAACTCCAGAGCTGCAGCGGGAGCCTGGGAGGTCTCAGCAGGCAGGGGGTGTGCAGCATTACGGTGTAGGGAAGGCTCGCAGCAGCAGTGGCAAAGGAACGGTGGGACAGGGCAGCCCGGCTCCCAGTGGGGCAGGGAAAGGCAAGTACCTAAGCAGATGGTGAGAAAAGTCCCTTTTTTGGTGAGGTAGGCTGTTAAAATAAGGTCCTGGTGCAGCAGCTGCTCCAGAGAGCAAGCTCCACTCACGGTAGCAGGAAGGCAGCAGAGAGCAGGAGCCTGAAGCATCTTGCCCTGCAGGAGAACATCCCAGGCAAAAAGAGGGCAGGCAGCTGGACTCCTCCTGTGGCCATGTCTTTTGTCTCTTAAGCACCCAGCAATTTGTTTCTTAGCAACAAAGTATGGGGAAAATTCTTAAGAGAAAAAAAAAACTGAAAGGGGAATTCCTAAAACGTCAACTCGGTAATATGGCACTAGAATTAGTAGCTTTATAACAAAGTACTGTTTAAACAGCAGTCACTGTTTTAATATTTTTAGTTCTATTTTCTGACAGTGCTAGTATATTTTTTATTTCTATGCGTGTATTATTTGTCAAATTCTTTCTCCTGTAGCTGTTATTCTCCAACTTGTTTATTTACTTTTATGGCTTTTTCTATTAAACATAGATCTTTACAAACTGCTTGTAATCTCCACGGTGTAGGAAAGCTCTTAGACTTCATTAGATGTGAAGCATTTTAGGATACAGTGGTAACTGTCAAAATGCTGAAGCTCATCATCCTTCTGTGCTTTGACTCTTTTAAACATATTTCTCAGGTACCTCTCAACAGAAATGATGGCTTAAAACAAAGGGAACAGATTTCAGATGACATAGTTATTTATGATGTCACTGAGGATGTGGCTGAGGAAGAACATCCCATGGCTGACGAAGAAAATCTTCCTGTTACACCAGAAACAAGTGAAGATACCACTTCAGATTCTTCCAAGTAAGAAATCTCAAGAAGTATATGTTGGCTTTCAGTGTTGTATAATATGCAGTAATTCAGATGTTTTAGATAATTTTTTTAGTGAAATGGTTAGAATTATTCAGCATTGCTGCACATACAGAAACTTCCTCTGTGAATTGACACTAACTTTTGATTTATTGACCAATGGATTTTTTTCAGAATAGTTAATTGTCTGTTGGAGTTTTAATTATCAGGAGGACAGATGGAAACTAGTAAAAATAATCTGTATTATTGCATTATAGTTAAATATACTATGTGTCCAAAGCCAGAGCAAAAGAAGTCTTCTTGCTTTTTGGTTATGTATACAGACAGGAATGACTTCCCTTGTTTTTGTGGAGAATAATTTACAGGTGGTGTTTGTCAGGTATTGGTGTGGTCTTTGCATTAAGCCAGTTAATTTCAGAGTTCTGGGGTTTTTTTGGTCACAGTTGTTTTGTGATTATGTTCTTTCCTGTCTGTACTCTGGTGTTACAGAAGTTCCTCTTTCAGCTACAAGCAAGTTGAAAATTGGTCCAGGGATCTCGATGCAACTCTCTTCTGGAGTTGCATTGGATTGATAGGGCCTGTATCATGCCTCAAGGAAAAAAAACAGTATTTGTAGCTTATACTTGAGTTGGTACCATTGTTCTTGCTCAGCTGATGTCTGGGAGTGCATTCTCTGATAGAAAAGCTTCATGAGGAAAAGGCTGTGATAGAGACGCAACTTAACTAACAGCTATTTGAGGGTTAAGAACCAGAATATGGATGAAAGCAAACTAGTTGGGGCTTGCTCTTGGTCTTCAGGTTTTGTTCCTGGTATGCATAAGAAGTTTATTTTAATTACAAACCTGTTGACCAGCATCCGTTGTTATAGGTGCTCCAGAGTTGATGCTGTTCAACAGGAAATATGAAAATATGTATTGTCTGTCTGGTTTGATGACCTTGTGTGCTTTGGTTCACTTTGTACATCACGTCTATATGCAAGCCTATAGTTCCTATGACAAAAATGTCAGTGTTCCTATAGCTCCTTAGTGGTTTGGCACAGCAGTGTCTGCTGACTGAGCTGTATTGATTGTGTTGATCATTACAGAACTGTATCAATGGAAAACAAATATGTAGAGAATCTTTCTGTGTTTAGTATTAAAAAGCAGTAGAAAAGTTTATTTCCTGATAGTAGCTTGAATAGTAGCTTGGCTAAAGTGAGAAGTAACTAAACCTGTGGAATAATACCAATTTAAATGTGTAAGAAGTGCTGTAATTAATTTATCTCATATTACAGCTGTAGCTGCAGCCACCATTCTCCTGATATTGTAATTGTGGAAGATGATAATGAAGATGAATATACCCCTGTAATTGTGGGGGATAAAAGCACCGAATCAGCTGCTGTCGCAGGTAATGATCCAGTCAGCCCAGCCAGTGACAGCACAAGCCCACTCATGTCAAGTGCTGTACAGCTGAATAGCCAGTCAACTTTAACTGCAGAAGATCCAGTCTCCGTGATGGATTCCATACTCAATGAAAATGGAGTAATTTCACAGAATATAAGTCTTCTTGGAAAGTGAGTAGTCTGTCTGATCTTTTGGTTTTTTTCAAGTATTAGAACTGATTATTTGACTGAAGTAAAGAGAACTGAATACAGTTTCCACTAAGAACTCTTAAACTTACAGGTCACTGTTACTCCGGCCAGTTTCTGAAGATCCTTTTGTTCTAAGTATTTTAAGATGCAACCACTGATTTTCATTGTTAAGTGAGTGAGTTGAGATGTGTAATCTGGCAGTGTAACATTGTGGAGATTGTTCAAACTGTGAGGATTTGTCAGTCCTGCAGGTGGATTAGACCCATTATATGGATGCAAGCATTGCATCTCTGCTAATGCCATGTCATAGTGTTAGTTGATGTGATTCCTGTGATACCTGCTTCAGAGCACCTTTCTGCTGTACTTGGGTTCTCCTCTAAAGAGGCTAAAAGTCTTCATTTTGTTCCAGAGGTCATTTCTTGTGAAAGTTCATTCTAGAAATGAAAGTTCGTTCTGGTGAAGATTTTTAGATGCACGTAGTACATCTGTGTAAAGCTTACTCAAGGATTTCTCTTACTTAAGGGATACAGCAATAAAATACTGTTTGCCTTCTAGAGTTGAACTTCTGGATTATCTGGACAGTATTGACTGCAGTTTGGAGGACTTCCAGGCTATGTTATCAGGACGAGAGTTCAGCATAGATCCAGATCTCCTGGTTGATGTAATTTTGATTTTATTTTAAGTATTTTGGTAAAAGCTGTAGAAAACACTTGAGTTGTTGTAGTTCAGAATGGATTTAAACCACAAATGATTTCTTTATCCTTTCTTCCTTTTACAAAGCAAAGTTATAAATATTTGTGAATATGAGTTTCTGGAGCACTGGTGTAAGTCTCAGTACTACATCACTGCACAAGTGAATGCTTAAGTTTCTTGTTGAACAATGCTTTTTTAATGAAATAATGCTTACATTTGCTGTGATGTGAACTTAGATGTCAAGTAGATTATACTCTTGCATTGAAATAACCCAGCTCATCCTCTGTGGTCTTCTCAATGAACTGGGGTTAACAAGAACTTTCCTCCCTTTAGCAAGGCCATGCTGCCAGGGTGGCAAGGTGTTGTTGTCTGCCTTGACTCACATGTCCCCTCTCTGAGGTGCTGCTCCCTGTCCATTTGTTCCTTAACCCTGACCTGGGCCAGCGTATGAGGTTACTGGCTCCTGCTGACATGTGCCTGTAGGCCTCTCTCCCACTTCACTGAGAACCCTCTTAACAGCAGCTCTGCTCTCCACTTACTGAGGACTCCTTCCAGCTTGGTGGCACTTGCAACTTAAGTTCATCCATATTGTTGACAGAATTAGCCATGCAGCAATGTCAGAAGAAATTAGTGTTTTTAAGACTGCAGCAAACCATGTTAGATGCAATACAGTTGTTTCCTTTGTCATCAAGCTTCATGGAATTTTAAACCATCTAGCTCCAAAACTAGATTTTCTTTGTAAAAACAGTAATTACCTGTAAATAGACTCCAGCCCTCATAGAGGGTAGATTGAGTACTGGGGTTATTCTCTCACATGCAGAAGCAATGGTCTTGTATTCTTAATAGCAACATTGAGATACCTAAAACTTGATGTCTTTTGTCTTATTCAGCTTTTTACAAGCTCTGTGCAGATGAATCCCACAGATCATGATCACATCACTAATACCAAAGTAAGTCTTAAATCCATTGCTCATCATACACAGTAGTGAGAGATGCAAAATTCACTCATCTTTTGCGGTTTTCTTGACTGGAATCATGGCACTTAATGTTCTGGCTTTTAAAAGACTTGCATGATAATAGGAAGACTGCAGCTAAGTTCATCCTGCTGGGCTTTAAACAGTAAAGGAAAAAGCACACTAGTTAATTAGTAATGTCCTTTAAAACTTGTACTACCTTAGGCCAATACCTGTACATTGTACCAGTCTCTCGACTTTTGTATCCACTGAGATTTTATTACTTGCAACCATGGTATGCACTTTTATCAGAATGGTTTCATCTCTGTTGTCTGGTGGGAAAAGAAACACGGTAATAACCAGCAGAGCAAAGATGTAGCACTTTGAATTTGTCCTGCTCATTTAAAGCATTAGTTTTGGTTCTTGCTTTTTAGCCCGTGTTTCCATTTCATGTTTTCTCAGCCAAGGTGTGTTAGTGTGGGTAATACTGATAATGCCACTGCAGCTCATTACAAAATATTTAGTATGTGGTCAACTGTGTTCCAATGGTATTGGAACAGGCTTTAAACCTGTGTTTAAGAGTTTGCTTTTGTTCCCAGACGGAGACAAAGGGAAAAGAAACTAACAAGACTAATGCTGGTCCAGCGGCTTCACAGGAAACGCAAGGTACTAAGCCCAGATCAGGTTAGTTGTAGTGATCTATTGAAACACTTCAACAGTTGAACAGTGTTCTTAAACCCATCTCAGTTATTTGCTCAATGCCTTGGGTTTATGTTATGCTGATAAATGAATAACCAAAACACAATACTTAGCATATTTGCTTTTTAGATTTTTGGCTCTGCACTAGATGCAGAGAAACTGATGTTTTGCAGGTGAATCTGCACAAATAATGGTATGCATGAACATAACAATTCTTTAAAAAATAATTTAAAAAACAAACACTGATCATGTTTTTTATTAATTATTCTTTAATTAAGTACTGTGGGTTGGATTTTCTTCTTTCCTTCTGCATATGGAAAGGCATGTGCATTGATGTTCTGGGCATTTTTTTTCTCCACAGATAAGCAGCTGATACACTACACTGCATTTCCACTTCTTGCATTCCTTGATGGGAACCCAGGCTCCGCTGTTGAGAGTGGGAGCTTCATAGCTGAAACTCCTTCCACTGTTGAGAAATCCTTGGAAGGGGATGAGCTCCTGGAGAGCAGCCTGGATCCCGAGCCCACCCAGAGCAAGCTGGTGCGTCTGGAGCCGCTGACGGAGGCAGAGGCGAGCGAAGCCACGCTGTTCTACCTGTGCGAACTTGCCCCAGCACCCATGGACACAGACATGTCCTTCTTGGATAACTGATGCTAGGGAGGCTCTGTATATAGTCATGAAGATGAACTATTTATTTAGGATATTGTTTGGTATGAGAGTTTTTTGTAAATCACTGTTTTATGTAACCAGGTATGTGAATCTGAAGTACCTTTCCTATCTTATACAAGCAGTTGTTAGGCTATGGAGTTAGACAAGCCACCAGGCACAGCAACACTGCTGAGCCAGGCTGCTGCTGCACTGCTGCAAGCACTTGGTGTTGCATACATCACTCGTACTGCGGGTAACCCAACACTTGCCAGTAGTGAGCTTTGGTTTATGGTTTCTTATACTTCTTGTCTTACATATGGATGACATAAACTAGTAGTGTATGGTTAGGGAACACTGACTTTCTGTGTTTTGGGGTTTTTATTTTTTACATTTTGTTTAACACATATGAGGCTTTTCTGGGGTGGGGGGACCAGGACCTGATGTAGGCTTTTTTTTTCCCTGCTTCAACTGGGAACAAAGTGCCTGTACCTTGCTAAATCTTGGTTCTGCCTTACTTTCAACTTCAGTGGAAGTGCTCGCACATAGCACAAACTGGGGAAAAGTTCTTGACAGCTGCCAGGCCCCATGACTGCATGAGTACTTTTAACTTGGACCATCTATGCTGACAAAATAAATGTTACTTAAGTGTGATATTTGTCAAGAGTTTGTCTCTTATTCCATGTGCCAGGTGGTTATGGATTTAACACCCTCTTGTTTTCCTATCATAGTAGCTGTGCAAGGTCTGCTGTGCAGACTTAATGGAAAATAGTTTATCTCCAACCTAAAGGGTTTATTGATAAGCCTCCAAAACAAGTGTCTAATGCAGCAAACTTTTCCAGTAGTAGCACACAAAAGGGTGTTCTCTCTTTGATTTCTTGCTGAGAACAGTGGCAGAGGCTCATCCCTTCCCTTCCAGTGGAGGAACCCTACCTCTCCTCCATCGTGCATGTCCACTTGTTGCACTCACAGAAGCCACAGCTGCTGCGGTGAGTGTCTGTAGTGCTACAGAGCCAGAGGGGTTCCTGCACTGCTGGGTGGAGGGGCAGCTGCCACACTAAACCAAAGCATCTCACCCGGAGCTCCTGACTTCACAGTGAGTCAAACTAACTGAAAATAAATTCTGAGAAACTCCAGAGCATGAAGGCCCAGCAACAGGAGAAACTGGGTTTCAGTAACTCTGGAGTTGATCGAAAATTTCTTCCAAAGGAGTAATCTGGCCATTTGTACAAGGAACTGAATCCATAGAGCAGTCTGCTTTTCTTCTGAATTCCGCAACTGTCTTTGTTACAGGACTCGGGAACTGCTGTGGTGTTCATGTGTTTTACCCAAATTTAAACAGGTGCAATCCAGTGGGGTGGCTGCAGTTGATAAAGCAGGAATGCAGTTATGGGTGCAAGGCATGTTTGTGTTTGCAGAGACACAGCTGCCAAGGGCACAGAAGTGTCAGAGGACTTCAGCTGGGGGTTACATATGCCCTCCCAAAAGAGCTGGGGACTCACAGCCTCACAGGTGTGCTCTGCAGCACTGCTGCCTGTTCTCAGAGCCTGACGGTGCATAAAGCCTCCCCAGGAGAGGGGATGAGAATGTAACACAAACCCTTGCACTAGCCACATCTGGCAGCAGTATGAGACATCAAAAGTCATGGGACATCTTCATCCAAATTTATTTATTAATAAGGTAACAACATATTCCAAATTGTTACAAGCCTTTACTAATCTTTCCATTACTGTCTCAAGTTTGACTTCACATGTCAGACTTTTGCAGTACATTGTCAGTGTTCAGGTGCAGAATTAAAATAAAAGCTTAGAGAACAGCAACAGGAAATCACAGTTACAAACACCACGGAAAGAGATGAGCATGACATCTGCTGCAGGCTCCAGGGTCACTCCCAGTCAGGCTGCTCTAGGCTCAAGTTGTAGCAAGTAACAGAAATAATGTGGCTTATGTACTTCAGTTACCAGGCAGCAAGCACAAAAGCATTTTAAGATTTCATAACTGCACAGGAACTATGCCTAGATTTAGACTTTCTAGGTTCAAGTCCATCTCTGGCAATGGACAACAAGCAAAATACCTAATACAGTAAAAGATTTCAAGATTCAGAGCCCCAAATATTTTAAGAAACCCTTCAATTGAAGCCCCAGTAAATGCAAATCTCCTCCTTTAGTTATTGTAATTTCAGTGTTCCTTTTTCCCTACCTTTTTTTTTTACTCACAATACTCAAAATTCCTCCAAAGGGCTTACACAGCCTTCACCACTTGGCTCCTTGCAAACTCCATGATTGTAGCTTAGCCAAGAAGAAAGTGGCACACAAAACAGCAATAAATTACAGCACAGCTATGCCATTTAAACTACTTAAAAAAACAATGATAATATGTAGATGCACATTGTAAACAGGTGCCTTAAAAACATGCTTCTGAGCATCTGATACCAGCGTGTTTCTCCCCAGGGTGCCTGTCCTCCTGTGTGCAATGGTACACACTGGGCTGGCTCCTCTGCAGCTCCAGGTACAAGTTTCCCCCTCTCACATCTGTGCGGAAGGTACTGCTGCCCTCAGCATGGCAAAGGTCAGGCTCTTAGTGCTGAAGTGCTGCAAGGTGTCCAGTGAACTCCAACGTGCTCCACTTTGAGTCTAACAACACTTACTCAAGGCTTACTTTGGAATCAAGGCAACAGGGATCATCAAAGGCAGCCCCTCCTTTACTTGCAAAGCCTGACCTAGCACTGTTTAGTTACCCTAATTAACACTTGCACTTTTTTCCTGCAACAATTTAATGCAAGTGAGGGGAAAAATCATACTTCCAAATGTTCTTCATCTTGCAATCTCGTTCTCCCAAAGCACTCAACCTAGGAGTAATCCTATGAAAACCACTGTTACAGCAAATACTATTGAGCTCAGCTAGAAAAAGTCATTCAGTGAAATGACAAGACATGATTCAAGGTAATCATGCAGGATAAAGCAGGGAACACTACCTGGACAGCACACACACATGTATTTACACCCGCACTATTACCCGGAATACTGGTTGTTTCAGGGACACGTGGTGCTAACACAGCCTCCCTCGAGAGCAGCACAGCTTAGTCAAAGTCACGGTTGGTAAGAACCAGCGGAGCCACCAGAGTCCACACGTACAGCACGATGCCAATCCAGCTGGAAGAGATCTTCACCCACACAGATGGCCACTTGCTGGTCATTGTCTCGTAAGTAGAATCCGGACTGTGAAAGAAGGAAAAGAAAAAGGATCGTTTGCATTTTTTTTCAATACAACATATTTGTGTTCTAAGCCAACCTTCAACACTGTTTTCACAGGAGATAATTTTCACTTCACACCTCAAAGGACCCTTCTTCTGGGCAGTTCACACCAGCCTGTACAAGAATGCCATTTGTAAGCTGGTGTCACAGGAAGGTAGAAAAACAAGAGCAGCACAAAAAGCGTTTAGTACAAGAAGCTGCCAAGAAGCAGAAATAATTACAAGAAATCTCTAACAAATCTGCAGAAAGGCAATAAATGGATAGCACTTCAGAGACACAAATAATGTATTTTGCCTTGCCAGAGGACACCACCTAGAGAAATTAATCCTCTTGATGTCATATTAACCCAAGTAGGGCCACAGATGAAATCCATAGCACTACTATCTATTAAGAGTTATTCCTGAATGAAGTACCTTTTAGTGCTGCTTTTTCAATACAAACTGTTCTTTGCCAAATAACTAGAGACTCTGATTTGTATTTTTTAATTCTGAAGAACATCACATCAAGCTGCTATCAACAATGCACACACAGGAGGACTACTTTATCGTGAGGATTTTTTCAAAGAGCAGACAACCTAATTTCCTTCCACGAAGCCCTGTCATGGAATGGCTGCGGTTGGAAGAGACTGCTGAAGGTTCTCTAGTCCAACTCCACTGTTTCAGCAGGGACACCTAAATTCAGCTGCCCCAGATGGCTTTTGAGTACCTCCAAGGATGTTAACACCACAACCTCCCTTGGCAACCTGTGCCAGTGCTCAGTCACCCTTACAATGGAAAAGTGCTTCCTTATTTTCAGAGGGAACCTCCTGTATTTAAGTTTCTGCCCTTTGCTTTTGGCCTTGTCACTGGGCACCACTGAAAAGTCCCAGCTCCACCCTCTTTGCACCCTTGCTTCAGGTGTTTATATACATTGGTGAGACACCCCTTGGGCCCTCTCTAGGATGAACAGTCCCAGCTCTCTCAGCTTTTCCTTACATAACAGATGCTCCAGTCCCTTCATCATCTTTGTGGCCCTTTTCTAGACTCTCTCTAGTATGTCCACATCTCTCTCATACCGTGAAGCCCCAGAACTGGAGGAGTCACCAGTGCTGAGTAAATGGGAAGGAACACCTATCCCTTGACCTGTTGATATAACATGTCCTTTTTCTAGCTCTCTGTACCAGACATGGGCCTAGTGTTCACTAATTTTTGTTACAGAATTTAAGACTTTATCCTGTTCAGTTCATCAGGATGTATTTCAGCAGGCCAGTGAATGGCAAGAATCATTCTAAAATATATGACAGGCACTTATGAACAAGGTTGGCTACAGTTTTCAAATAAAATTCCCTAAACATAATTCAAACAGTAACTTCCCTTGAGAAGGCCCGTTCAAGACCTACATTCCAGAGCACACAACTTGTGCCTCTTTGTCCAGCAAGAGATGGCATCTTGTATGCTTGTAATCAGCACAATATCTAATCAAATGTAAATACCTGTACCAGTTGGTAAGCGTCATCATGATATACAGTGATGCCAGGAAAAGCATGAAGTGAAAGAAGGAGTAACTGTAAGTAACTCCATCCCTCTCGTTATCTATAGCTCGGTGAACATCATCTCCATCATCAAGGGAGCCATCACTCCTTGGCATTCCATCCTCTATCAGTGTTGATTCATCACTGGTCAGCATCAGCTTGTTAACTTGGCTGTTGTTGGATGTCCGGATGCTGGATTTGGCAGGAAAGGACATGGTACAGTTACCCAAATAAGTACAATTAACATCCAACAATAAGAAGTAATACAAATTAATGGATTATTTTAAAAGGAATTTTACCTTGAATAGAGAACACACAGCAAAAACAAAACCAGTCCTACAATTCCTTGTGCATCCCACCATTGCACTACCTGACCTTGGGTTGGAGTGGTGGTGCTGTTGTAACCAATGATGCTCAGCAGACTGGGGTTACAGCGCCTGTCTGTGAGGGAAACTGCATTAGAACTTACATAAAACAAGAACAGGACAAATATTTAATAGCACATTTCCATGCTGAATGCACAGAAATAGAAAGGAATTTGGTGACTGTGACAGTCTTGAAGTAAAAAAAGCTTTGAATCTAATTTTAGCCTACTGAATCTCTCTAGAGCAGGGAAATGACAGTAGATGGCATAAAAATCTGTCTGTTTGAGCAGATAAAAGGATTTTGAACTTTTGTAAGACATGCATCAACTGCTTTACTATTCCATCTCATATAATTAGATGCAACAAAATAAAAATCTCTGCATTTTAAACTACAGAAATTCTACTGCTAGAAAGTAAGTCTGACAAACGTATTCTATAGATGGGGTACCCAAATCATCTCAGAATTGGAAAACGATGCCAGTAAGGCAGTTTTTTCTTATGAGTGGTTCTTAGCCCACAGCATCTACAGGTAATACTGATGAAACAGCTGAAAGTAACAGACAATCTTATTTTCCCATAATCGCTGCCCGAATTAGATGACTCATGTATTCCATGACACAGAAGCACAGAAGATTGTCCATAACTAAGTTAAAAGGGTCAGAGACCAAACCACCAAAATCAATATCTGGCAATTAATTTTAATCACTAAAATTTCTGCACTTATTTATTTTTAGAGATATTCAACTTTTTTCAGACACAATAAACATCGACAACATTTATTACTTGTTTTAAAATCCTCAGTTTGGAAAAACGTAATGAGAAGCATGCTGGTCACCTAAGAAATGTGAAATATGACAGGGAGATGAAACTCCCAGACACCTCTGATGAGCTGTGGTTATCTGCAAAATCTAAGTTTTAGAATACTGCAGAATTTAGTTCTGCCAGTAAAAAGCAAAAATCCTTACATGCCATTATAAGAGAGGGAAAAAGACATTATCTTTATATCCTGGTAGCAGAGGGGGCGGAGCTCAGAGCTGTGTGGGCACAGAGAGGTTGCTATTTCACACCTCCCCCACATCCTAAAGGGGAGGAAAAGGTGAGCACACTCTGAAGCAGTCCCATTCTGCTTCCCTCTCTCCCTCGGGGAGCTTGCCTGGACCAGCCACACAGACCCTGCCCTCTGTCAGTGCTGCCCATCCATCCCTTCCTATCCCTCAGGAGAGTGGGCTCCTGGCAGCACATGCAGCTGAGCCCTAACGAACACACATTTTATTTCCCTGGTCTAAAGTGGCCCTGCAAAAGAGGTGAAGATACAATTTACTGCTGAACTGGTTACCCAAGAAGTCCTACATTGCTGCCACACTTACCTGGCTCATTGGTCATAGCTGACCAAGTCAAATACATTGTATAAATTGTGATCACCGAAGACTGCAGCAAACCAGATCTTGGCTGAGATTCCTACACAAATAGAGCCACAAAACAGGAAAGTCAGACAATCGAAAGTTGAGGGCAGAATTATACTGTGATAACATAGGAGGCAACAGAATTAAAATTGTACCTGAATCCTTGGGAGAATTGACATAACAGAAGCACCAATGCACAGGAGCATATTAACACTGATGAATGTCTTGTTTTCAGAACAACCTTCTGGATGAGTGTAATAAACATAAAACAAGACAATAGCTACGAGAGACAGCAGATAGTTGACAGCTGTAGCTGAGAGCAGAGCTGTGAAGAAACAAAACCATAGTTACACTGGTTAATAACAGAGGCCACACCTCTCCCTGCTTCTCCTTATTTAACCTGACAACAGAAGGACATCAATAGAGTCGAACTACACATCTGAGAAAATTATACTAATGCATGAAGCAGCCCTTTCTGCACTACACTAAAACAAACTGTTCAGTGAGTAAATAATTTAACATAAACCTTGATTGTAGTACAGTCCCCCCTTACCTGCATACCAGCATCTTGAGTTTCCTTCCTCCATTTTTTCAACCCAAGATTCATTCCAGGAATGGGCAAAGTCAATAAGCAAGACCAACTGAATAAGAATAAAGCAGAATGCTCCAGCCATACCTACATAAAACCACACTAAAAGAGAAGTAAAACAAAAATAGTTAAGAATAATAGATGATTTACCCCACCCCCATTTTAGTGTCCCTAAACACAGAGAAGCACTATAGTTACACAGCTACAATTAAAACTGTACTACATCAGCATGCACTTACTTTTCTTTTAAAACTAAGCATGATTGCACCATGATACAGAGGAAGACAATATTCCCTCACCAGTTGTAAATGGTCCCTCTGGTATGAAGAAAGCTCCAACACTAATTGCAAGTGCCGTCGCAAATTTAAAGAACCAGAATCTAAAGGGAAATAAAGAGAATAAGGCAACTGTTAAGTCTGGTCTAATTCACATGTAAAATACACATCTTTAAGAGCTGGGGTTTTTTTAATTTGCTCATTCTTAACTTGCTTCTTTTGAAGCAGGATAAAAATTTTATCTGGCCGAGATTTTTGTTCTCTAAAAAATTATGCTTAAACTGTGCTAGGCCGACACAGAGTTTGACATGCTTCCCAGAGGTATCTTCTTACTCATGAATTACAAATCAGGCCAATTGCAAGCTGCTTTTTTTTCTTTCTAAGACCATTTCAAACCAGAGCAGCAAGATTACTGAATTGTCTGCATAGCAGAAAAATGGGTTAAAAATCTCTTCCTGCTTTTAATATCAAAGATCTGACTGGTACCTACAATGACAGAAAATATTATGCTGGAGCTACCTACCAGTCTTGGTTCACTTCCTACATAAGAAAAATACACAAAAGTCTGGATTGTTCCCACCCAATTTCAGATTTTTTAGGCCTAGAGCTGATAAGGATTCATCCCAAAAACAAAAGCAAATTATTTATCCTGCACAGAAAAGACACAATCAAATTCTAAGTCCCTGTTTCAGCACAGTGTGATTGGAATCTTTTTTTCAGTAAAAGATGTGCATTCACAGACCGTCAAAACAGATCAGATGTTTCCAGAAAGCATACAAGGGAGTATCTGCCACCAAAAATTCACCAAACTCACCCCAAATACAAACTGTATAAATATACCCTGCACAGGGAACTTCAAACTGTTATGCCAACAAAACTATTTTTTGTGATCCCAGTGACAGGCAGCTCCAAAAACAGGCATGGTGCCATCTACATGTACTTCAAAACTGAATATAACAGCACAAAGATATGTACCACACCCCCACAGTGTCAAACACTTGTCAATTTTTCAAGTTTTCTATCCCTTCCCATTTCTTCCCATACTTTGAACAACTTTAATCTCTCCTGCTGGCTGTTAAAATCAAGGGATGGAGACCAGAAGAGCAAGTGCCACTTGTGTGAAGAGGAACTATGTGAATGACAGAAGTGTAGAAAACAGAACAAAATGGACTAGTTCCCTGGGATATAGAGAAGTGACTAAACCCAGTCTGAAAGTTGAATCAAGTTATAACATTTACGGTGCAATACATGCCCCACTAAAACTAGTTTTTGAATCCACTTTTTTTTTAATCAATGCGATTCTCAATTACAGAAATAAGAATGGGTTTGAGTTTGTATATATTTAATCTCAAATTCCAGACTTTTAAGGGATCTTAATGCTTGACCCCATGTGACAACTGAAAACAGCATTCATCTGAAATAACACCTACAGCTGCTGTGCATTTTGTGCAAGCCAGCAACTATCTTGTAGATACATTTTAATTGAGTTTTTTTCTATTGTTATTCTAAACCTCAGAGGCAAGAAACCACTCTTGACTGCTGTTAAAAAAGCAAAGAAGGTGAACACTGGCACTAGATCACATTACTGGGCTTAACATGCATGCAAGCATGAAAAAGTTAGTACACATATATGAAAAAACCTAGTATTCTGAATATTTCAAACCACTGACAAGAAGATTAAATCTTAAGGTATTACTGAACATACACAAAATTTCACAAATCAAAAGCCATAAAACTCACTGTAATGCACATTACTGAACCAATGAGTTATTACAGAAGTAAAGTAACATTATTAAATATTTTACCAGCAACAGTTAAATAATAATTTTTTCCTTTTATCCTAGTGCTGATGTTAGATTGGCTAAGAAGAGCAAACTGCTATTGGTTGTATAAACTGCACCTAAATTTGTACTGGAGAGCACAACTCCAAATAAGGTTATCAAGAAGATCCCAAACACTTAAGAACAGTTGTAGGTTAAAAACATCCTACATCATGTAAAAACACTATGTGCCTTTTTCTGAAAAAAAATCCCAACCAAACAAACAACAACAACAAAAAAACCACCACCAACAACAAAATTGACCAAAAAAAATCCCCAAAACAAAAAACAACAGAGCTCTGATACAAAATGTAGCTGAACCACTTTCTCCTTGCTTGCAACAGGCATGTTCTCAATAAAGCAGGGTGGAGAAAAATGCTGAACTGAGTTCCTGTTGCTAACATATCTTAATACTGTACTCTCTTTTTCTTTAGACCAAAAAAAACTAAACAAAGCAATATTCTATTCAGTCTTAATTTCCCCCTAGAGAAATAATTTGAGGCTTTTTCTCATTTTATGCTAGACATGTTTAATCCTACTATACTGAATATAAAATAAAATTTTATGGCTTAGCTGTTCATAGTTTCTGTTAAATACAGTCACATTGAAAAAGCAGTAGTCTAAGCAATCACTGTGACTACTGAGATTAGGCACCAAAAATGGTTTAAGACCATTTTTTAGCACCATGCCCTCTTACAAACATTTACATCTCCTTGGTTCAAGAAGCTACATTACACATAGCCCGAGCCTGGATGAAAACTACCGCTTGTGTCAACACACAAACTGAAATTCCACTATATTCTTCCATCTGATAATCCTAACTAAAATGAAATACAAAAGAAAATCTACTAGAAAGTTCAGAAACTAGATACATAACTCAGTTCTTTTTGCAGAGGGGCAACTGAAAAGACAGCAGAAAGAGAAAAGATACGTTTTATACAGCTATATAGATGTATATGTGTAACTGTTATAAACTTTAAAAGAAAACCATTCAGAAAAGAACAAAAGTTCTTACAAGCTTCAAAGTTAAGAGGAATATAATTCTCACAGGACAAATGAGGCATTTAAATCTTTTAATTTCTTGAAAAAATCTCAGTGGAATGAAACTTTCTGCCATTATTCATCTCTGAATTTCATTGTCTTTAGAAAAAAGCAGCATTTCTCATCTTGGGAAACCTCTGGACAGATTATCCAATACCACAGTTCAGGCTTGGAAAAGCAACAGCCACATGTATCTTTTTCTCTTTAAAAAATTAATCACTAACTCATCGGAGCACTCATTTCTGCATCTCACCCATTGTGCACTGCTGCTCTGGGGTCGTTGCTGCTCTTCACTTTGATCATCAGCAGGGAGAAGAGAAGGAAGAACATGGCCATGCCAAAGCACACACGGTACACGGCCTTGTAGCCAACCAGGACATCACAGTTCACGTGGCCCTGCACACCAGGAATACTCGTTCCCAACCCTCCATCACAAAATCCAGGAATCTGTGATAAATACAAGACACGCCAGTCATCTTTAAAAGACCTCCTTATAAATGTATATTAATACATTTCCAATATTCTATTCATTAATATTGTAACATTATGTAACTGCTAACATTGTTAGAAAATAAGATACTGAAGGACTGCATCATTAGCTACAGTCCAACTAGAATATCAAACACATGCAAGAACAAAAAAGCCTGCACAAGCAGAATAAAATAAAATAAATATTTTTATATAATAGTTTGGGTCAGATGGGACCTTGAAAGCTCACCTAGGCTAATCCCTCTGCCATGGGCAAGGACATCTTCAACTACCTCAAGATGCTCAAGGCCCTGTCCCACCTGACCTTGAATGTTTGAAGGAATGGGACAGGGATCCTATGAATAGATTTTTTATGTTATTAGCAATTTCAGAGTGTCTCAAAGAACTGCAGTTTTCACTTGTTGATCTGAATCAAGGGATAATCAAAGATCTGGGAATTGGCGAATTCCACTTGACAGTTACTATCAGGCTTATGACATAGCTAGGAGGTGGCAGCTTGCTTACATCTCTTACTTAAAACACACAGGCCTTCCCAAAAAAGTACCATCACCATCAATTAGGTGTATCCATAACTTCCATATGAAACAGCTGAGAACATTTTCTCCAGTCACTACCAGGACATGAGCAACATCTTTTAGAAGCCAAATCACACTCCAGAAGGCTGTAATTTTCTTTCCTAGATGACTAACATGGCTCCCACCAAAGCTCTAATGTGGTAACTACACCAACATAAAATACACATTTACGGATTAATCACTTGAGGGAAGAAAAACAAGAAAAGCATGTCTAACCAAAGTTACTATCTATTGAAAAAAAACTAAAGACTGCAAACATGAACATGTAAGCTCTACTAAAACTCACGTTACCACTCTCCAATTATATATCGCATCCTCATATAGCTAACAAACTGTAAGATCCTACAAACACTTCCTAATTCCCTGAGTGGAAAAAACGCTACTATGCTTAGTGAAAAATATTTTTGTTATGCAATGCAGACTTTAAAATAGAACTTTAACTAGTACACCACAATGAAACTAGAAGACATCTTAGAGTGTGGTTATTTTTTTTAATCACAAGCACAATAAAAATCAATTAAGTGCTATAAATACAAGCATCTCACTAATACTTAATTTGAAACTACACATACATAAATTTTCTTGTTTGATGCAAGGTTTTTTTTTTTCTGCTTTGAGCATTTAAAGAAGAGGCACAACTTTACCACAAAAACAGTGCTTCTCATCTATATAGGGATCTTCCTGCAACTTCTTTATTTGACTTAAAGCAAATTAATGGTGACTGTGAAGCACAGCTGGTAGCAAAATTACCTATTTCCAAATAAAATCTATGCTTTCAAGATGTCAATTACTATTATCTGTGACATTTGTTCTACCAGAAATGTTAGCAATAAACAACCTGACCTTCTTCAGCTGCTCTTCCATGCCTGGTATTAGCATCACACAGGCAACGCTCACGCCAAGAAGTAGAAAGAAGGCATAAATCAGCCGAGTTATGGTGGAGTTGTTTCCACTGGGGCAGCATCGGCAAAGCAGGCACGGGGCACTTCCACACAAGCATGGTATCTGACAGAAAGACGGAACATGAATTATTTAAAAAGCTTTGGATTACTAGATTTCAATATTTAATCAGGCTGTGCAGATCATCAGACATTATGATGGAAAGTGACTCATCCTGTGCATCCCACCACTAGTGCAGACTAAGTCACTGCAACACGTTACAGAGGCACCGAACAACAGCGCTTTCACCGCTGCACGGTGAAATTAGCACTATGCCAGAAGTAATCACTTAGCCATTCAGAAGAAATAAAGACTGGATTCCAGCTCATTTATTCTCTAGAATTTTATTTCATTTCAGCTAAATGACATGCAAGCGTTGCTTTTGTCAGCAACTACATCTTCCCTTCCACAGATGCAGAGATTAAACAAACACACCACAGGAAAAAGATATGAGCACAACTGTCATATAGGTACACTCTCAGCACCTGGCACAGTTGGGATACAATCCTCACTGGGGCCATAAATACTTCCAAAACACAAAAAACAGGTAGAAGAACCTAAATCTTAGGTTGCAAATCATTTCACATTAGCAGCTACTCACATACCACACATAATTCTGTTAGCTTACAAAATTAACTTAGGCAATGCAAAAGTTACAAACAGCAAGAACAGAGCAAAATACACAGTACTTGTGTTATTGATACCAAATATGAAGAGCAGAAGTGGATGGGAATGCTATAGGGTTGTAATACTACAATGGGGGGGAAGAAACAAACAGGACAAAATTTAGCTGTATTTAATTCTCACACAGAAGAGAGCTATTTCACCAAGAAAGGGTTGAGGAGCAGGGAACAATTCTCTGCCACTGACTGAGTGACAATTTGGGAAATAAAAGAAAGGCAAAGTCCCACAAATAAACATTAGCCAAAGGAGGAGAAGTACAATCAAAATGTGTGATCACTGCCCTTCTCTGAGCTACAACGGACCATGCTACCTCTGACAAAGAAAGATACAGAACAGGGTTAAAACCCAGCTTCTTCTCCAGCACACATCCAAGGATAACTCCACCAAGGATAAAGCCACAGGTATTCATCACCACATTAAAGACACTCAGACAGTCATGTATAGTTACATGACGGGAGTAGTTACAAGGCCACATGACCAGGACATGTCAATCACCCAGTATGACTGGCATGCGTCAGGAAGAGTTCTCAGAAGTTTAGTCATGAGACAAACAAAAATGCCAGCAGTCTGCTGCTACAGGAAAAGCCCCAGGGGTTGCCAGGAAGAGCAGACAGATTGCCACAACACTCATGGCAGCCTCCTGAGAAGCCCTCGGGGAAGGGCTGATTACTGTTCTCAGTTTCAACCAGACTCACACACTCGACCCACAAACTTCGGCTTTTAAATCACTTCCCTGTATTCTTTTTAGTATGTGTATTCCTTCCCGAGGATGGAGGAGCCATGGAGGAGACTTTTCACTCTACTGTGCTACAGGATCATCTTTAAACTAGAAAACTTCACCATTACATTTGTCTTGCTAAACCAGAGAAACTAGGCAGATTCTCATTTTAAGTATTTCAGGATGTAAAAGCTATTATATTGCCCCCTTTACCTTCTCCTCCACTTAGTATCATTATAGTACAAATAATGTGAAGGTGTTGATTAACAGGAGGTTTCATCTCAATATAATAAAGAAATTATATAAGACTGAGAGCAACCAGTCCCTGCAACAGCCTCCCCAATGATATAGTAGAGTCTCCATCACTGGAGGTTTTCAAGAGGCAACTAGACAGGGCACTAGATCCTCCCACTCAGGCCCCTTTTTGGGGATGTGGTGGACCTTTGAGGCTGCTCTAGGACTGCAAGCAACCACATTAGGGGCATCTATGCTTTGTACAGAGGAAATGTATGGCAAATATTGTCTCTGAATGCATCAGAGTTTTATAGTACTACTGTCTTGCACTATTTCCTACACATACAAATAACCTTTCCAGTGAAAAATATCTCTGTTAAAAAAAATACTTTCTTAAATTAATTCTGTCTGCATTAATATTTCTAAACATACTGTTGAATAAAATGTTGAGTTTGGCAGAATAGCATATATGACTAGGCTAATCTGCAGCAGAAAATGTGAGACAGGAGCACCTGTTAAAAAAAGTCACTTCTGTAATGAATCCCAGTGTTATACACTGTTTATTAAATACCTAAATAATACAAGCAACTTCCTCCTGACTGCTTCAGGGGAAGGCAGAACCACACATGCTTCTACAGACAGGAGAGACTGGCAGTAGCCGAAATGAAGATGATTGTCTCCACCTCACTGGGAAACAATGTGCCTCAAGAGAGGCCATACACCTCACTGAAGTGTCTCAGCTCCAATACCAGCTTTTAAAATATTTTTCCCCCAAACAGCTCACACATATAAATTTCTGAACAAGAGACACCTACTGACACAATACTATTTAGATAAGTTGGCCACTTACACAAGGAACCACGCTACAGTCCAATTCTCTCTTTCTCTGGCAAAAGAGAATAAAATATACACCATTCCAATAAAATAGTATTATACTATTGGCAAAACTACTTGTTATAGACTTTGAAAAGAACAGAAACCAAAGAACATTGAGCCCATGGAATTCAGCTTATCAGTAGAGGAGACAAGGAGAGTTTCTCCTCTTCAAGTGCCACTTAATTCCTAAATTTGAAGCACACCTCCCACAAAAAATTCAGTAGTACAAACACTACCACAAAGATCAAAGCCTAACTCCCCAGGTGCATCTCAGCTTAGTCACAGATGCATAGACAAAGAATTACTCTACAATTACTTTTTCACTTGTTTTCAGAAGGAAACTTAGACAAAAGTTACTCAGTCACAACTGAATAAAATCTATTGCCTTCTGGAAACTTTCTTACTTGCCTACCAACTCATATCCCTTTACATTTTTGAGGAAAAATAAGCAGCTCAACAGTGTTTACAAAGGCAAAATAAGAAAAGACAACCCACACACCTATTCTGGGAGCAGCCAGCTGGGCAGACAAACTAATTCATACCTGCTAAACTAGTCACTTCATTCCCCAGGGCAGTGGAAATTGCCTGAGGAACACGTAACAAGATGTATATTAAAGGAGATAGAAGGGAGAGAAAACCCCACAAAATCATGGAAGGTCTAATGTTACTGCTTCTGATGCACACAGAAGCTTTTAACACAAAACATAAAACACTAAGCCCCTGATGGGCCTAGTCAGGGTTTAGCTACATCATCCCTACTCTTAAGCTGAAAGACACTGAAGCAATCAAGATCTTTGCCTTGATAGAGAATATTAAAGGAGCAAAACAGGAGCTCAGCTATCGCAGAGAACAGCACAATAGAGCCAAGCCACAGCAGAGGGAAAACGGCACTGCCTTATCAGTCTAGGCTGTCAGGATCAGAAGACTTTTGGTGAGATGGCTCTGCTCTCATGGCTTAGGCCTCACCCCCATCTCTGACAGGCTGCCCCTTGCTCTTAAAAATGCTAACCTGAAGCACTGCCTGAGCAGCACACGGGAGGGCAGAGCTCTAATAGACAGCAGTAACACACCACAAAAAGCCCAGGAGAAAGAAGCACGGCATGAGGCCTTTGGCAGAGCGGCTCTGCACAGCACAACACGTGGCTCTGCAGAGAGGCAGCACTGACAGCAGCGTCCTCTCAGGCACGGGAGCTTTGCTGGCCGTGGCACAGCCTGCACCTGCACCAACTCCACCGCATCTCACCCTCATTGTGCTCTTCCTTCTCAGAGCCACAGTGTCTGTACTGACAAATCCTCAGAGACCAGCATGCACACATTTCCCCTATTCAGAACTGCTGTACAGGCTTTTAGTGCTGATTAGCTGTGGTTTTAAATGTGGAAAGAAAATCAACACTTTACAGCCATCAAAAGAAAGAGAAAAATAACACCAACCCAAACAACCCATCCTGATTTGTTTGGGCACTTTAAAGGAAGGGACAGGGGTTAACTACTCACAGTAAATCTCACTTAATTAAGATTATGATCTCATGCAAATCATTTTATCTAACAGGCCATTAGTTGAATTTCTCTGTAGAGAAACAAACACTCAAGAGCAAGTAGACAGGGGTTCTTCATGCACTACACCAGTTGTCAGAAGGGCAGTTTATGAACTCGAAAATGCAGTGTATATTAACTCAAGTATTTGAATTAAAGCCTATAGTCAAAATGTCATGAAGTATTTCACAATAATTAAAAGAAATCATGTAAACTATATTCAGCTAGTAATTAAAGCCTAACTGGCTAAACCATTAAATAGTGTTTAAATGTTAATGAGAGCAAAATGAACCCTGACAGTAACTAGTTAAAAGGATATTATCAGTGTTCTAGTTGATTACTTACATACCTATCAGCCTGGAAGTTAATTTATGCAGATTTCCCAATTTTATGATAATTTCATATAATTTGTTAAAGAGATTAAGGGATTATGGATCCTCTCTCTTAATTAAACATCACTCTGTACTAGAGGAGCCAAAGCCCATACATTCAGGTATCACACAAAAAAGGAGCCTGGATAAATTATACCACTAAAAGTGTGAGTATGAACTCCTTAATAATATATAATTTCATTTAATCCATGTATGACACAATATTTTTGGTATGAAAAGATCAGGTTTTGACAATCCCGCTAACATGCTTACAACAAACACCTATAAAACAAACCACTTTATTGTGTCAATATACACAGGGACTGGATTTGGAAAGGCATACCACTTATGGATAAAAAAGCATTGCCTTAGTTGAAGGCTCTTTACCAACTTCTTTGCTTTCCCACATAGTGCCAACAGTTTTGATGCCATCTCCATCTCCTGTTTCCTACTACTAAAAATCACCTGACGGTGCTGCCTCAGCACGGCAGTGACACATCACCACGGATTACTGCGCCCCGAGGAAAGCATGGCTCGGCAAGACAAAGATGCTACAAAGGGTGGAGCTGCTCAGGACAAAGCCGTAAGAAAGAGGAGTTAAATGCAAATATTAGAATCAGGGAAACGTGCGGGTTTTGATTTTCCCGAAAGAAACGCTGGAGTCCAAAGCATTTGACCAGACTCTTTACAGATGCGGGGAGAAGTAATTTTAGAGGATACCGTAACACCTCCCGCAGAAGAACGCGGATTAAGCGGCGCCCAGCAGCTCGACAGGCCGGCCTGTCCGGGTTAAGGACAAAGCTCCCCATAGCTCCGGGGGAACGGCTCCGACGGATCCCTGGGGATCCCGGGAGCAGCCCGAGAGAGGGGGAACCATGGCGGGGCCCGCCCGCTCNGGGAGGCGACGGGCGAGGCGCGGGTGGGGAGAGAAGGAGGGGGGGAAGCACTGGCCGCCGGCTCCGAGCCTGCGGCGGGCACGGAAGGGCAGGGAGGGAGCCCCACGCCGCCCGCGGCCACCTTACCCAGCTCGCCATGGAGCAGAGGCCCAGGACGCTGCCCATGGTCCCCGGTGGGCGCGGGCTCCGGCTCCTCCAAGATGGAAGCGGCGGCCGCGGCTCCCGACGCCGTTGTTTACCGCTCCCAGCCGCGCTTCCGGCTGCTCTGACGGCGCGGGCACGTCACTTCCAGCCGGGAGCAGCCCGCCGGCCCGCCGCCTCCTGCCACCTGGCGCATATGCCAGGGCTATGGGAAGCCAGGATGTTCTTTGGTGCTGGGTCTCGGTACACCTTCAAGCCTAATAAACAAGAAGGGAGATCTAGCCAGGCGAACAGGCAGCAGCCAGCATCCGTCAGTCAAGGACATCCGGGAACTGAAGCTTAAAGCTTGTTAGGTGTAAGCTGAGAATGTAGCAAATGAAGATATAGTGAACTGGATGTAGTAAATCAAAATGTTGTATGTCAGTAAAACACATAGTCAAGCACGTCTGGGAACTGAGAAACTTTAAGGATTTAGTAAATCAAGGTGTTGATGCACATCTTATGTATACGTTATCAACTTGGCAAAATATTTGATGTCCGTGTGTTCTATAGCTGAACTATGTTCATTATAATACTAAAAATCACACTTACAGGTCACAAATACTCCTGGCCAGGTGAAGACCCTAACCCTGAGCATGCACAGTTGTTAGCTGGGGTGATGTAGCTTGTGCAGAATTCCTACCTACTCAAAGTAGAGGGGCTGTACTTGGAAAGCTACTGACTCTGAATTTCTCTGTGTAAATAATGGCATGGAAAACCCGGAGGAAGGTGTTTTATTTGTGGAACATCACCGAGCACCGAGCAAATAAATAAACAATCAATGTCTCTGTTGTTTGACACTAGCCCAATGCCAGGCACCCACAAGAGTCACTCACTCACCCTCCCCTGCCATGGCTGGGCAGAAGCAAGAAAGAAAAAAAAGTTAACAAAGGGTTCATGAGTTGAGATAAGGGCTACGAGGAAACAGTTCAAGGGCAAAATAGGTTTACTTTGAAGTTAAAAACTGAATGTATTGCTAACAGAATCAGAGGAGGATAATGAGAAGTAAAATAAGCCCTTAAAACACCCTTTTGCCCCAGCCCCTCCCTCCTTCCCACCAACAGCGCAGGGAGACAGGGCATGGGGTCAGTCCATCACCGAGATTTCCTTCTGCTGCTCTGGGAGAGGAGTCTTCCCCTGGGAGGCTGTGGGGTCCATCCCACGGGTGACTGTTCTCCATTAAC